>JAODAL010038894.1:0-38650 GCA_025379985.1 Phyllomedusa bahiana | reverse complement strand
GATGACTGGATCAGAGCATCTCCAAGCTGGTCGGTCTGTGGTGTGTTCCTGGTATGCAGTGGTTAGTACCTATCTAAAGTAGCCAAAGAAACAATAAACAAGTGACATGATTATGGGCACCCAAGGCTTATTGATTAGAGTGGGAAGCAAAGGCTAGTCTATCTGGTCTGATCCCACAGAAGAGATACTTTAGCATGAAAAGCTAATGCTGGCCATCATAGTAAGGTGTCAGAACACAGTGCCATACAATGGGCACATGAGCATCAGAAATGGCTCACTATGCAATGAAATAAGGTGGCCTAGTCTGATGAATCATCTTTTTACATTATGGGGACAGTCAGATGACTCTGTGCCGCATCAGGATGTACTATGGATAGAAGACAATCAGCAAAGCTGTGTAATGCTCTTGGCAAAGGTCTGCGGGGAACCTTGGGTCCAGTGGATGATACTTTAAACTATACCACCTACCAAACATCATTAACTAAGTACACTTAGTCATGGCAATGGTATTCCCTAAAGGAACTGTCACGGCTCGTGCCACAGTTTGTGTCTGGTCCGCGGGTGCTCCCATGCCAAGATGTCCTGGCTCGCTATTCACCTCTCCTCAGCAGCCGTCCATTAGGGGTCATGTGCTGTATTTTTGTGATTTAAAGGGCCAGCGCAACCCACCCAGCTTTCCCAGAAGCCAATGGCATTTGGGACTTTATCAGGACTCCTCCCCATTGCCTCTTTACCAGTTGTTGGTGTTCCTTACCTGAGATTCTGCAGTGTTCTATGTTTATTGTGTGTTTCCTGGTTCTGAAACTCAGCTTTTGCCTGCTGCAGACCTTGCAGCTGAAGTGCCCTGTCAAGGCATCCATCAAGAGCAGCTCTTCAAGATGCTACAGGGAATTGTGGGATGTCTCTCCGCAGCAACACCTGCTGTCACTTTGCCTCCTGCGGCCTCTGCTAGTCCTATTCTGCACCTGCCTCTGCTACCTCATGATGACGGAAACCCTAAGACCTATTGTGGCTTTCTAAACCAGTGTAAACTCCATTTCAAGGTACTGATTCATATGTTTCACACAGATCGAGCCAAGGTAGCCTTCATTATAAGTCTACTATCCTGCGAAGCCCTGGGAGTGAGGGAATCCGTTAATGTTTAACCTATAGAAGAAGGATGGTTCTCGATGCCCTTGCATTGATTACCAGGGCCTAAATAAAATTACTATTAAGAACAGGTATCCTCTGCCTCTTATCTCTGAGCTCTTCAATCGACTTTAGGGCACCAAAGTCTCCACCCAGCTTGAACTACCTGGAACTTACAACTTGACTGGTATTCAGGAGGGGGATAAATGGAAGATGGCTTTTAACATCCGAGATGATCACATCGAGTACCTAGTGCCCTTTGCTCTCTGCAACGCTCTGGCGGCCTTTCAAAATTCTGTCAATGAGATTTTCTGTGATCTCCTATATGTCTATGCCATGGTCTGTCTCAATGACATCCTGATATTTTCCTCGGATTTAAAATCTCATATTCACCATGTACAGCCTGTTCTAAAACCATTACGATCCAATCATATCTATGCCAAACTTGAGAAATTGTCTTTAAATGGGCCCAGTGAAACTGTCTGCGTCCCTGTCCTGTAGGCCTCTGGGCGACGTTTTTACTTATCGGTAGTTCATTCCTCATTTCTCCACCCTGGTGGTGCCCATCATGTCCCTAAACAAGAAAGGTAAAAACCACAATCTCTGACCATCTGAAGCTGAAGATGCCTTTTATCATTTTCTGGTGTTTCTGCACCAGTCTTGACACTTCCTCATCCAGAGAAGCTTTTCTTTCTTGAAGTGGATATTTCATCCTTAGGAACCGGGGCATCCCATGAATATCTACACAGACAACAATAACCTGCTTTATCTACAAACAGTACAGCAATTAAACCCCTATCAAGCTCTCAATGTCTCTTTTCTTCTCCAGATTCACCTTCTACATTTTAGGCATGTGGAGAAGACTGATAAAACTTATGCCCTCAGATACTTCAGAGCTAGACTCAGAACTTTAGCATATCATATCTCCAGAACATCTGGTTCCCATTGCTCCCATCTCCCTTTAGAAGTCTTTTATCTGCCTAGCTTTAAGAAAGCTAATCCTTCACTGGGGTTACTCCTCCAAGTTAGCTGGGCATCCTGGAATTTGAGAGGTCCTCCTATTAATTGCATGGCTTTACTGGTGGCCCATCTTCTCCCAGGATGTCAAGGATTTAGTTTCCACCTGTCCAATGTCATAAAACTCCACTTCTAAGGCCTGCTGACCTCCTACTGCATCTGCTGATTCCAGAAAAGCTTTGGACTCACATTGCCATGGACCTTGTTACCGATATGCCACCTTCCACTGGCTGCATAATCATTTGGGTATTTACTTATTGTTTCTCAAAAATGTCTTACTTCATGCCTCTCCAAGGTCTACCCTCAGCTTCTCAGCTCACATCCTATTTCTATCATCACATTTTCCATATTCATGGTCTACCCCTTCCTGCTGTGGACTTCCAAGTTTGTCCCGCATCTGGCAGGAAACCCGTCAATCCCCTCCTCCTGTGTTCCAAACAGAAGATAAAGTTTTACTTTCAGCTAAATTTGTCCGACTAAAACTCTCCAGTCTCAAGCTAGGTCTTCACTGCCTTGGACCTTTCCATATACTATGTTAGATCAACTCAGTCTGCTACAAACTCTGTTTACCTCCCTCCATTCGCATACCAAACTCCTTTCATTTGTCAATCTTGAAGCCTTTGGTCCTGAATCGCCTTTGGCTCCTCCTAAGGTAATAGACTCGGGGGACATCTATAAACTTCAGGAGATCCTGTTTATAAAGCACCTCAGTGGAAAAAATATTACCTCATCGAGTGAAAGGGATTCAGCTTGAAAGAAAGATCCTGGGAGCCCCTCAAAAATATCAGTGCTCCTGAGGCCCGTCGTAGATTTCAACCTTCGTCTAGCTTGTAAGAAAGGGGCATAAGAGGGAATATTGTCATGGCTTATGTCGCTCCATGTCTGAGTCCATGGACGCTCCAGTTATATGGCATCACGTATTGCTACTCACTCCTCCGCTCCGAGCCAGCATCTTGTCTCCCCTCTGTTCCCATTCCGTCTGTGTGGCTGCGCATTCATGGCTGTCCACTAGGGGGTGGGCACTGTACCTTTGTAATTTAAAGGGCCAACACGTGCCACCCAACTTTCATGGACACCTCCCAATTGCTTCTTTGCCAGTTGTTGGTGTTGCTTACCTGAGTTTCTGCTGCTTTTTATGTTTATCATGTTTCCTGGTTCTGACCCTTGACTTATTTAAAGACTATTCTCTGCCTGTCACCTGCCCTGACCTCGCTATCTGAGACCCAGTTACGTCTCTGCCTGCCACTAGCTCTGACCTTCCAGCCTGTGACCCAACGATGACTCGGCCTTCTCTCTGGGCAATATATTAGCACATTGGCTGTCACCACGAGCAGCCACATCAGGTAGAGCGACTCGGGAGGCTCCTGCAGCCAAGTCCAACCTGTCTTGCAGTGAGCTCTGGTGAATATCAGGGAGCTCCATAGATTCCGTTCCCTGGTGTGGTTACCTTCTTCTCTCATGATGACCCAGCAGATTCACCATATCTGCCCATGACATGTCGTAACCTCACCAGCAGGATAATTCTCCATGCAACACCACAATAATTGCTCAGAAATGATTTGATCATGATGGATAACAATGGCACCACATTGCTAAAATATGTTGGGGGGCCATATAGAAAGATTAAGAATCTTTAGCAATCAGACCTCGGTCCAAAATTAGATCATTGTGAAAAGAAGTTGGACATGAAAGATGCATGTAATATACTCAGTGTCAGGCTGGGGTGCCTGGAGCCCACCAGAGGAGTTGATCTTGGGGACCCACCCTACAGCTACTGTACACAAAAATATTACCTGTTAATTCTTAGGCGTCTCGAACATAAATGCGTGCATTTCACTAACATTAAACATATTCTCAAAAAGAAGAAAATAAGGTTTGGCACCATCTGCATGCAGTAAAAGCTTAATTCCGCTTTATTGAAAAAATATTAAAAATTACAGCATCATAAATAGAAAAACAAAGCAAGTTACATACGGTCCACGCTAACTCTTACGCATGTCAGGCATGAACTGCCCTGTGCTGAGAGCCGGACTGGAAATTTTAGAAACGTGGGCTAATCAGATGTTAATGATTTAAAACATATAAATGATTATATAAATCCGGAATAAATAAAGAACAAATCAGTTTTAAAGTTCATACCTGAGGAAAATGTGAATTCAAGCGTAAAATCCAGTTAGCTTCGCTTTCAAAAAGTATTCTTTGTCGATCACTTCCTCGAACTGGTTTATTAACCTTATTAATAACAAAAAAAGTAAAAGAACTAATATTAGAATCATGTGTTTAAATAAAGTGTTGTGCCACACCAGAAGAATTAAACGCTCCTTTTTGTATGTAATAAAGATGTTCTCGGATGCGTGTGTTAACATTTATGGAAGTGTATCCGACATACATAAGGTTATGTATTTTACAATAAATAACATATATTACATATGTAGAATTCCAGTTTACAAAATGATTGATAGTAAAAACTTTAGTATTATCTGAAGAATGAAAAGGTTTCTTTTTTGTAACAAAAAATGCATACAGTACACCTGGGGTCAGCACATTGAAAAAAACCATGCTCATAAAGCCGTGTTTGCAGCTTTTTTGAGATAATGTAAATGGGAGATAGTGTGTTGGCTAGAGTGCATCCACGTTTGGCAACACATCTGGGAGCCACCTGAAATAATTGGGCTTAATTTGGAGTCCCTATTTAGGATAGGTAAGTATTTGTAAAAAAAAAACAAATGCCTTTAATTACATGAAAATCCCTACTAAAGGGAGTTGAAAAAACCAAAGTATTGTTTTTTTGAACTAGGAGAACATGAATCCGATAAAAGGGTTCTTGCATACGATGACTGTGTGTTCTAGCCCTATCAAGCATCCACTCATTAAAACCCCTCTTTCTCAATCTAGTATTTATGTTGGAGATCTTCTAATTATATGTTTCCTCATTAGAGCAAGCCCACTTAACTCTCAGATATTTTTTTACATTGCTTGCATTTTTACTACATAATACAGTGTGCAAAACAGAACTATATTGTGCAGTACGGGATACCAAGTGAGTCACATATCTGTCTGTCTCACACATCAGCCTAACTGTTTTACATAGTTGTGTGTCTCACACATGTCTCTGTCTTACACAGCTATCTGTCTCACACATCTGTGTGTCATCAAATCCCCATCACATAACAGTGAATACAGCACTGATCCAACAAAGAAGCTAAATAACCGCTGACATCCAGGGACTCAAAGGAGACTTCTTATGTGATGAGTCATTCTCTTCTTTGATGAGTCATTCTCTTCTCTCATGAGTAGTTCCTTTTACCTTTTCTTCTTCATCTGCTCCAGACAACCATGACTACTTCTTCCCGGACATGCCTTGTTCCTGAAAAATTTTCTACACAAACATCTTAGACTTCTCACTTTTTCAGCACTTCCCTACCAATCCTTAACTTTAGTATGGACACCCCTCATTAAGGAAGTAGGTAGTGATGTTGTCCCCCGTTTAGTTGGTAGGTATATAGACTTCCAGTAGGAAGGTATATAGGCCCACTATATGTATGTACAGTGGGGAAAATAAGTATTTGATACACTGCCAATTTTGCAAGTTTTCCCACCTACAAAGAATAGAGAGGTCTGTATCATAGTTACACTTTATCATATGTACACTTCAACTGTAAGAGACAGAATCTAAAAAAAAATCCAGTAAATCACATTGTAGGATTCTTAAATAATTAATTTGAATTTTATTACATGAAATAAGTATTTGATACAATAGAAAAACAGAACTTAATATTTGGTCCCGAAACCCTTGTTAGCAATTAGAGAGGTCAGACATTTCCTGTAGTTCTTGATCATGTTTGCACACACTGCAGCAGGGATTTTGACCCCCTCCTCCATACAGATCATCTCCAGATCTTTCATGTTTCAGGGCTGTCACTGGGTAACATTGAGTTTCAGCATTCTCCAAAGATTTTTGATTGGGTTCAGGTATGGAAACTGCCTAGGCCACTCCAGGACCTTGAAATGCTTCTTACGGAGCCACTCCTTATTTGCCCTTGCTGTTTGTTTCAGGTTATTGCCCTGCTGGAAGACCCAGCCACTACCCATCTTCAATGCTCTTACTGAGAGAAGGAGGTTGATGGCCAATATCTTGCGATACATTTCCCCATCCATTCTCCCTTCAATATGGTGCAGTCGTCCTGTCCCATTTGCAGAAAAGCACCCTAAAGCATTATGTTTCCACCCCCGTGCTTCACGGTTGTGATGGTGTTTATAGGGTTGTACTTATCCTTCTTCTTCCTCCACTCACAGATACCAAAATGTTCTATTTTGGTCTCATTTGACCACATAACCTTCTTCCATGCCTCCTCTGGATCTTCAAAATGGTCATTGGTGAACTTCAAACGGGCTTGGACACGTACTGTCGTGAGCAGGGGTACCTTGCATGTTCTGCAGGATTTTAATTCATGACAGCATAGTGTGTTACTAACGGTAATCTTTGAGGCTGTGATCCCAGCTCTATTGAGGTCATTGACCAGGTGCTCCTGTGTAGTTCACAGCTGATTTCTGACCTTTCTCAGAATCATCCTTACCCCGCAAAGCGAGATCTTGCATGTACCCCCAGATAAAGGGAGATTGACAGTCATCTTGTGTTTCTTCGATTTTCTAATAATTGCACCAACAGTTGTTACCTTCTCATCAAGCTGCTTTCCTATTGTCCTGTAATCCATCCCAGTTTTGGGTAGCTGTACAATTTTGTCCATGGTGACCATAGCTGTTTGGTCTTGGCCATGATGGAGAGGTTGGAGTGTGATAGTGTGAACGGATGTCTTATATACAGGTAACAAGCTTAAACAGGTGCAATTAATACAGGTAATAAGTGCAGAGTAGGAGGTCTTCTTAGAGAAGAACTAACAGGCCTGTAAGAGTCAAAATTCTTGCTGATTGGTAGGTGATCAAATACTTTTTCATGCTATAAAATACAAATTAATTATTTAAAAATCATACAATAGGATTTTCTGGATTTTTTTTAGATTCTGTCTCTCACAGTTGAAGTGTATCTATGATAAAAATTATAGACCTCTCCATTCTTTGTAAGTGGGAAAACTTGCAAAATCTACTGTATAGTAGCCCCCTGTACTTCATTGAGGAAGCCTGACGATATAGGGTTGTTTCACAGCCAAAGTCATTGGATATTAGGCTAGAATCGATGGTGGTCTCAATGCTAAGCTATATTTGGGTAACCTACACAATGAATTACTTCATACACTCAAGTACTATGGGTATGATAATTAGGACAATAATTCGAAGCATGTCGAGATTGGTGAAGAAATTGGTGACAATGAAGTAGAGTTGCTGGATTGGACCCCACTGTTCCCAAACCTCAACCCAATTAAAAACTTGTGGATAAAGTTCAAGAAAAATTGTATTTGTACCTAAATGAGTTGATCGGTATGAACCAACATTGTGAACATGTAGAAGAGACCTGGGATCAGATTTCAGTTGAGACATACTTGAATCTGATCGAGAGCATGTCCACAATGAGTCAGGCAATGTTGAAAACCAAAAGTGGATCTACAAAATACTAACCAAATAATAAAAATATAAATTTAGATTTTTAGGAGCAAAACAGTAACAATGCTTTCCCTGTGAGCATTGAGGAAGAGGATTCATGCTTTTTCCAGTGCTCTCTTATCTTCTTCTACGAACGTGACCAGGTAGGTGGTGAAGTGAAAGTGAGAATGGAAACTACATTTATACTTTACATCAGCAGATTGAAAAACCTGGGTGAAAAGTTGTATGACACATCTGTTCATGGTGGCAGGACAGATGTCCATATTTAGGCAAGCCAGGCTCTCGACACTTGGAGTATTATGTCCCTTGATTCCTCATTGTGCATTTTAAAACACACACATCACAAAGGGCATTACCTGAGTCAGGCCTACCCATTGTCCTATGGATTCCAGTAATTTGGAGTATAGCAGAATCAGTCTGGGGTAGTGCAGCAAACAGATTCAGAGAAGCTTTATTTAGCACGATAAAAGTTTCAGGTAGGCTACTATTTCTAAAATTTCCTCAGCCTATTTTTAATGTCCTCAGCTTTAAGTTCTAGCATTTCAAGGTGTGCTTCATGGTCAATGTGTAAAGGAATGGGGAGTGGTATGGTTGGCACTCCTTTCTGGAAGAATGGGTATGGTTAGCCACTCTTCTAGGTTCGAAAGTGAGTGGTATGGTTGACACTCCTTTCAGGTTCTTTTGATTGTGGGGGGAGAGACGATGTGGGACTCACTGTGCTGAGGTGTACCGGCGTATAAATAACTAGACAAGACAACTGCTAACCGGGAGAACTGTGGCTTTACTTTCCTTGTCTTCCTCCAGCAGCGACAATTGCAGATCAATCCAGTTGCTCGCATTGAGACTCAACCAGCTCCAGTAGCACGCACACATCCAGCAGTATCCGAGGGGCCCTCCTTATATGCCACCTCCTGCTCTACCCTGACTGTTCTTCAGTGGCTCTTCCACTCAGCTCAGGGGGTCTACCGTGTCAGTCCTGCTGCATTGAGGTTTCTTGCCCTTACTCCAATGCGCTCCGGCCAGAGGCGAAGTTCTGCCCCGGCTCCCTCCCGGCTTGCTTGCTGTTCAACACTGGAACTATTTACAAAGTCTTTCAAGGCTTCCCAATCGCCTCATTTCCAGGAAAATCTGCCTCCCCGCATTCCCAGCCAGGATGAGGGTGTCCTGCCCCTATCTGCCTCCTCAGTGCAGACTCTAGTAGAATCTCCAACAGACTCTCCCTGATTCTCTACATGTCTCCCTATTTTAATCAAATCCCCCGCTGCTGACAGCTAACCCCCCTTCTGCTTCACAGAGTTAGTCCTGTTGGCTGAGGGTTATGACGCTGCTGTTACCAGGCAGACTACAACTGAGGAAAGAAACTTTAATGTTAACCTATAGACTCCTGAATCTATCTTTCCTATTACTTTGCCTAAGACTCTATAGTACACTTACACTACGTTCCTAGATAGGGATAACTAAAGCTTTTACACACCTTACAAATGAACCATTCCCGATCCTCTTCAATCGCAGTGGCAGTTTCATCCATGCACTTCTCCCTGCACTCCAATAACGGTACATTGGGACACCTCCTGTATCTACATAGTGATAATACCCACCACCCTGTAAAATGTGTACTGAATGCTAGCAAGAACATCAGTAGTCATAATAACTGAATTCAGGCAAATGTGCAGTGACCCCACTTCATGCTCACTTTCACGTAAAGAAGCTGTTAAAGAGAGAGAGGAGGTGAGCATGGGTGCCAACTGGACCACCATGCAGAATGTCAACTATAAAGCATTGCTTAATTCTCCATGAAGGTTTTTTTCTTAGACTTAGTCATGCCGAGTATCTTCTGCTAGCTATAGAGATACTGTCGCATTTGGGGAGTGCTAATTAGTTGCCGATTCTAGCTGTGTCTGGTGCAGAGCTCAGCAGCACATTTCTAGCCAAGCACTGTGCATGCGCCCTACAAATATTTGAATTGACTCCTTAGTATTATAATTGCATACTGATTCGGATTCTCTTTAGTGCCAGTCACTTGCAATGCACCATTCTGATTAGAAGCTTGTAGGTTACACCCATACTATTAGATTAGAAGCTGCAATGCAAGGTATTGGAGCACTGTCTTGGTCACTTGAATAGGATAACATTGTAATACCTTACCAGGGGCGTAACTAGACTTCATGCAAAATGAGATGGGGCCCCATCACCGCATGACAGGAAACTAAGACTGCAGCAGAAAAGTAATAAATAACGGTATAAATATTACTGCCATATACACGCACCGGCCACTTTATTAGGTACACCTGTCCAACTGCTCTTTTAAAACTTAATTTCTAATCAGCCCAAACACATGGGGCAACTCAGTGCTTTAGGCATGTAACATGGTCAAGACAATCTCCTGCAGTTCAAATGAGCATCAGTATGGGGAAGAAAGGTGATTTGAGTGCCTTTGAACGTGGCATGGTTGTTGGTGCCAGAAGGGCTGGTCTGAGTATTTCAGAAACTGCTGATCTCCTGGGATTTTCACGCACAAAACATCTAGGGTTTACAGAAATGGTCCGAAAAAGAAAAAACATCCAGTGAGCGGCAGTCCTGTGGGCGGAAATGCCTTTTGATGCCAGAGGTCAAAGGAAATGGGCAGACTGGTTCGAGCTGATAGAAGGCAACAGTGACTCAAATAGCCACCCGTTACAACCAGGTAGGCAGAAGAGCATCTCTGAACGCACAGTACGGCGAACTTTGAGGCAGATGGGCTACAGCAGCAGAAGACCACACTGGGTGCCACTCCTTTCAGCTAAGAACAGGAAAATGGGCTCCCCAAATTTTCCCAAGCTCATCGAATTGGACAGTAGAAGATTGGAAAAACGTTGCCTGGTCTGATGGTCTCGATTTCTGCTGCGACATTCGGATGGTAGGGTCAGGAATTTGGCGTCAACAACATGAAAGCATGGATCCATCCTGCCTTGTATCAACGGTTCAGGTTGGTGGTGGTGGTGTCATGGTGTGGGGAATTTTCTTGGCACTCCCTTTTGGGGCCCCTTGGTACCAATTGAGCATCGTTGCAACACCTTGTGGAATCTATGCCACGAAGAATTGAGGCAAATTCCCGAAGGCAAAAGGGGGTCCAACCCCTTACTAGCATGGTGTACCTAATAAAGTGGCCGGTGAGTGTATATTAGAGAACCCACTAAGTTGTTATAGACAGTAAAAACCCACCATTTGTTTCACCAGACAAAAATACATAATGTTCACAGACCTGAGTGGGCCCTCTTGGATATTTGGACCTCATAGCAGCTGCTATGTTTGCTATGGCTATATGACTATAAGTGCGGCATTTTAATGTACACAGTGCTGAGATACATTAAAGAGGCTGCAGAGCTCTCATAAGTTCTCTGACCTTTTGAATTGGCTGTTTTTTGAAGGAAAATCCGGGGAAAGGACCCCCCACCTATCTTAAGTTAAAAGAGTATTTCCATCACATTAAGTTTAAACATGTAGGAAAAATTAATTTAAAGATTATAACAAATACATTTACTGTTTTTGATTTTTGTTTCCTTTAAAAGCCAGAGAAAAAAGGTTTTCCCTTTTGGATTGCCAACCACCTTTGCCAAAAAGCACCCCGGGCCCCCTTTTGAAAAAGTCACTCCCACATATGTTTATTCAGCGGATGGAGTTCATACTGAAAAAATTTTTAAAAACACCCTAAAGCTTCAATTTTTTGGGCCCCTTCATTACCATTGTTCCTCTTTTTGGCTCAGCCCCGGAAAAAGCAGAGTAAATGAATCAGTCACTGTCTTTTGGATTAAACATACCCCAAGTTTTTTTATTTGAACAAATTTATTTTTAAGTTAGGATTCAAAAATTTGAAATATGGATTTCCCCAAAAGGGGAAAACCCAAAAAGCGCGGTTTTGAACAAAAAAATTTGGGGTTCCCCTCTTTTTATGTTTTGGGGAAAAAACCCCCTTTAGAATATCGATTTTTAAAAAGGGAACCATTGTACCCCCTAAAAAATTTAACTATATAAAATGTGTATTTTTTTGTAATAAAAGTGCCTTTTAAAATTCACCCAAAAAAAATATGCACTTTGCAGTTACTTTGTAAACCCAAAATTTAAAATTTTAGAGAAAAAATGTTAGTCCATGTTCACCCAGCTGAAATTAGTTTTTGGAAAAATTTGATAAAATTTAAAGAAAAATCTTCGGAAAGTAATTATGTTTCGGTACTAAACCCCGTTTGGGTAAAGCCAAAGGGTTTTTAAAGGGAAAATTGGGGGACCCCCTATGTATTGGGTCAATAATAAAGTTAGAAAATTTGCATTCAACATATGGGAAAAAGCTTTTCAAAAAAGTGTTTACAAACGGGGTTTTTTGTTGTTGCATTAAACACAAATGGTTTTTTTTTGCCCATACCCGATTTTTTTTTTTTCTCATATTTTAATACAAAGGTTACTAAAAAACTGCAACTGCCTCTATGAAATGTGCATTTTTTAATTTTTGTGAAGGTGGTTTGGAAATTGGGTATAAAAAAAAATATTTTAAAATTTTGTTTTTTTTTTTTGGCGTCTATGTTATCTTTATCTCTTAAAACGTTAAAAAGGGGGATATGTGTTTTCTCATTGAGTTTTGGGGCAAAAATGGGGGTTTAAACCCAAAAGGGGTTTTTTATAGCAGGGAGGAGACTATTGGATATTTTTCTGGTAAAAAGGGGCAACCTCAGAGCAAGAATTTTAAATGACTTGCCTTTTCTTTGAAGGTGTATTTATGTGTGAAAAGCCCCTTTTTATTTTTGTGTTGCAAACTTTTTTTTTCCCTTTTTTTCCCATCAGCAGAAAAATGTTTGGGGTTTTTTCCCGCCCTGTGGATTGATAAGCAAATTGAACATTTAATGAGCCAAATACATTAAAAATCTATAAAGTACTTATTTTCTCAGTTCAGATTGTCTAATATGTGTGGGAAGCCTTGTGCCCGCTGATAGGATTAAGAGAAAACAGAGTTACATTCTAAATTTGAAACCTCCCTTATGTCTCTGTCAACAGCACAATGAAACTGATGTAACAAGTATAGGGAGGGGCCTTTTGCAAAAACTTTAGAATCAAGCTCCCAAAAAAAAAACCCCTTCAAAAAAGGAAGGGCTTTCTCAAAAACCTCTATTGGTTCTGTATTGAAAAAATAAAAGGGATTAGGGGAAAGGGTTGAGTCTTTCATACGATTGGGAAACTGGGTTTCCAAAAGGCCATTTTGGGTTTTAGGGGGTGGGGCTTGTGCTATATGCCCCCAAAGGAAATTTAAGGGGTTTAATCTAAAGGGACAGTATAGTCCTTTAAAACATTTTGGGCCAAATGTATGAAAGTGCCCCCAACCAAATATAGTCGTGGGGGAGCCCTTTTGCATTTTTTTATCAAAATAAAAGTGAAAAGGGGAAACTCAAAGGTTTTTTTTTTGTATGATTGATAGCATTTAAAAAGCTTTTTTAAGGTTTCCCTGTAATGTATTGCCCCTTTTTTCAGTTTGTGTTTTCCCCTGGTAGTGGTGTGCGTGTATTTATTTCTATTTTGTGCCGCAAACCCCGCCAGGGGGGTACCGGTTTTCATATTGTTTTTTTAGAAAATTTTTTTTTTTTTGCAGAAAGCATTCGTTGTTTTGGTTTGGGGATTTTGCTTTCCAAAACTATATGGGGAGGAAAGGGTGCCCCCAAATTTTTGGGTTTTTTGCCTGGCCCACTTTCCAGGTGTCAAAAAAAGTGCGCTTGCAAAGGGTTTTGGTTTTTTTTTTTTTTTTTCCTCCCCTGGTAATGGAGGTCGGTTTGGGGCCCCGTGAGAGGCCTGGGGGTTTGGGGTCCCATTGGAGGTAAAAGGGTGCAAAAGGACTGCCCCACCGAGATCACGGGTTTAAAAAAATGTTGGGCAGCCCTTTAAACATTTTTTTATCAAAATTTGTGAAAAAAAGAATCTCAAAGTTTTTTTCATGTCCAAAACCTTATATGGGGGCCCCCATTTGTGCCCCGTAGGTAGGAAAAACACCCCAAAAATTGTAGCCAGCCACAAAACCCTCCTTCCCCAAAAAAAAAAGGCAGGTATATAGATAGATGCTCCTTTTAGATAGGTTGAACCCGCAAAATTAGTTAGATAAGTGGCAGACTTTTCATATTAAGTAGGTAAAGTCCCCCTTCATTTTAGCCCCCCCTATAGGTAGCTATATATTGCCCAAAATAGGTAGCTGAAGGCAGCCCTATACTGAATGGGGACTTTACCTACTTAATGTGAAGAGTCTGCCTTATCTAATTGTTAGGGTCTAACCTACCTAAAAGGAACATAGAAAGGTTGGAATATAGGGTCTCCTCTGGCCATTCAGCCTCAGATGCCGCCTACTCTACACAGATGGCGGCCACAATCGCTAGATCGCTGGATCTATGTGATCCAGCAATGCAGCTGAGTGCCAAGGGAGGCCTGTGAGCCCCTCTAGGTCAGGGGCCGGGTCGCAAGTGCGACTGCTGCGACCCCTTTGGCAACGCCACTGGGTACAAGCATTTTACAATGCATGTAGATTAGATCTCCTTCAAATGCATAGACTTATTGTTGTAAATGAAAAAAATTGGGATAAAGTACAGATTTCTTTTTGTGTGACTTTATTCACCATGTTAGTTTTATAACAAAATTAAATAAAAGCTATTTTATCATTTTGTACATACAAATCAGTGATGTACACAGACTTGGACTGGCCCACAGGAGAATAGGGGAATCCCCTGGTGGGCCTAAGTGCTTGGCTAACCCAAAGGCATTGTGGACCCTGAGACATGACTGTATTGGTGCTGCTTTTTAGGAAGAAAAACAGAGAAAGAGAGTCAGAGAGCAAGAGTCTTATGTGCAGACATGTAAAGGAATTGTAGCACCATGGATCAACTCTACTAGTGGAACCCAAAAATCTAATTTACTGGTGGGCCCATGACACCCTAGTCCCGCTTTGGATGTACAAGTATCCAACTATCCTTATCTGAGTGAACTGCTTATACCAGCGATTTTCTTACAACATGATAGTTAAGAAATGTAAGTTATTTTTAAAAGGAATCTGCCAGTGGTTTATGCTACCCTCTCTAGGAGCAGAATATATTAAAAGGAGGGAAACTGAGCTCTATGGTATGTAGCTTTATATGAATTACACCAGGATTTCTGAGTAAAAATCAGATAAAGTACTGATCGCCTCCGTAAACCCCTTTAAGAGACAATTGGAGTAAGGCTTACCCTGCCCACATACAGTAATTGATAGCTTTCCCTGTATCGGAGTGTATACAGAGCTAACTGCCACTATGTGGGTGGGAGAAACAGTAATTTCAGTTTCACGTTCACAGATTTTCTCAGCTTTTTTACTCAGATATTCAGTATCAAAATATATAAACCTATAAATCTCAGAGCTCAGCTTCTCTCCTCTATCACATCCTGCTTATATATCCCAGAGCTCAGCTTCTCTGCCTCTATCACATACTGCTCTCATATATCCCAGGCTTCAGCTTCTAATCCCTCTATCATCTGCTCTTATTATCCCAGAGCTCGTTCTCTCCTCCTATCACATCCTGCTTTTATCATCCCAGAGCTCACCATCTCTCCCTGTTTCACATCCTGCTCTTATATATCCCAGAGCTCAGCTTCTCTCCCTCTATCACATCCTGTTCTTCTATATCCCAGAGCTCAGCTTCTCTCCCTCTATCACATCCTGCTCGTCTATATCACAGAGCTCGTTCTCTCCCCTTATCACATTTCCCGCTCATCTAGATCCCAGAGCTCAGCTTCTCTCCCTCTATCACATCCTGCTTATATATCCCAGAGCTCAGCTTCTCTCCCTCTATCACATCCTGTTCTTCTATATCCCAGAGCTCAGCTTCTCTCCCTCTATCACATCCTGTTCTTCTATATCCCAGAGCTCAGCTTCTCTCCCTCTATCACATCCTGCTCTGCTATATCCCAGATCTCAGCTTCTCTCCTCTATCACATCCTGTTCTTCTATATCCCAGAGCTCAGCTTCTCTCCCTCTATCACATCCTGCTCTTCTATATCCCAGAGCTCAGCTTCTCTCCCTCTATCACATCCTGCTCTTCTATATCCCAGAGCTCAGCTTCTCTCCCTCTATCACATCCTGCTCTTCTATATCCCAGAGCTCAGCTTCTCTCCCACTATCACATCCTGCTCTTCTATATCCCAGAGCTCAGCTTCTCTCCCTCTATCACATCCTGCTCTTCTATATCCCAGAGCTCAGCTTCTCTCCCTCTATCACATCCTGCTCTTCTATATCCCAGAGCTCAGCTTCTCTCCCTCTATCATATCCTACTCTTAGATATGGTAGAATAAACCACCTGGCAGGTTCCCTTTAAGGATCCAGCTGCCGGCACCACTAATGACCATTACCAAAGGAGTGTTCCATCTTTTATTCCCAGGGAAGTAATAATAAATTAAAATTTACTGAAAATCATCTAATAAAAATTAGACACTGCTTTTGAATTGTGGTTCAACTGAAAAAATAAAAGCAAAAAAATGAAACTGTCCAGGATAAAAATGATTGCATTCTTAAGTTAATATTTTGTTGCACAACCTTTTGAAGCAAACAAACAACGTCTGTACATCTCAATGGTACTTCTGCACATATCTACAGGTATTTTGGCCCACTCCTCGTGAACAAACTGCTCCAGCTGTCTCGGGTTTGAAGGCTACCTGCTCCAGACTGCAGGTTCAAGCTCCATCCACAGATGTTCAATAGGATTTAGATCAGGGCTCATAGAAGCCTCTTCAGAATAGTCCAATGCTTTGCTCTAAGTCGTTCTTGGATATTTTTAGCTGTGTGTTTTTTGTCATTATTCTGTTGGAGGACCCATGACCTGCGACTGAGACCAAGCTTTCTGACACTGGGCAGCACATTTCACCAGAATGCCTTGATAGTCTTGAAATTTCATTGTACTCTGCAAAGACTCGACACACCCTGTCCCAGATGCAGTGAAGCAGCCCCAAAACACAACTGAGCCTCCTCCATGTTTCATAGTAGGTACAATGTTCTTTTCTTTGTATGCTTAATTTTTGTGTCTGTGAAAATATTGCGGATTTGACTTGCTAAAAAGCTCCATTTTTGTCTCATCTATCCAAAGTAAATTCTCCCCGAATCTTTCTGGCTTGTCAATATGCATTTTGGCAAATTACAGTCTCACTTTTTCTTATGATTTGCTTTAGACAGTTATTTTTTCCTCAGTCATCTTCCATTAAGTCAATTTTGTCAAAGTCAGTGATGAATGATGCAATCTAACACTGATGTACCTTGACCTTGGAGTTCACCTTAAACCTTTTTGGAAGTTGTTCTGGGCTCTTTGCTTGTTACCATTCCTGTCATCTGTCTATTCAATTTGTCATCAATTTTTCTCTTGCGGCCATGACCAGGGAGGTTAGTTACAGTCCCATGGACCTTAAACTTCTGAATACTATGTGCAACTGTAGTAACAAGAACATCAAGCTGCTGGATATGGTCTTATAACCTTTACTTTTAACGTGTGTCTATAATTTTTTTCCTTTGGTGAGTGTTCAGTGTGGTACAATCTGTGATAGGAAACTGCACAGTGACTACTTTTCACCCTTTTAATAGGTAGACTGACTGATTGCAAGTTTGAAAACACTTGTGATGTTAATTACAGGATTTACCATAGTTTAAACTTGTCCCTATGGTAAAATTATTTACTATCTTTTCTAGGGGTACAATAATTTTGTCCATGCTAAAGGAAATTGCGATCACATAAAAACAGGGCAAATTAAAATTTTCATTTTCCTAGCTTATATAAGAAAGGATTGGCAGATTTTCAACATGTTGCTCTTTGCTATAAGTATATTTATTTTCCTGGTTCAGTAGATTATTTTTTTCAAGGTACTTACAATCTATCATATGATTACTGTTGCAACACTATAATCTATTTTTTCATGTCCGCAAATTGATCATAACAAATTATTTTTGTAACTTAATATTCTGTACTTCCATCAGCAAACTTGTCATGTGCCAAGATTGTCGTCCTTCAAGCTAGAGGGCCAAATGCTGAAAGTAAAAAGCATTGTAAGTATGGTAAACACTGATAATTATATGTATTCAAACAATGGAGTAAAACAAAGGGCATCGTTTACATGGCATAATCATGCCCCTTAGGACATATTAATGCAGCTATTTACACGCTTCTAATTTCTCATGGGTGAGGTAATCTCAGGATAACAACGTCCTATTTGTTGTGCGTGCTGTAGTTATGCTTGAAAGACTTCCTTGTGTAGTGTTTATACAGACCGGCTTTACTACAGATTTTCAATAAAAGACTGCAATACTCTAAAGGTTCTTGAGGTAAAAGCATGCCTATGACGCACTTTTCTGATGACAGACTTTAACTCCCTTAATCATTTCAGCTTGATCTAAAAATCGTGACTAGAAACTACACTTTCCCAGGCTGTAAATCCAAAGTCTGAATTTACTTTATTTCTTTATCAGAAATAAAGCTACGCACAATCAGCTGGGTAGCAAACAAAGCAGCTACAAGGGGCCAGCAGCAAATAAGGAATTACCCTACACAGAGGTAAGATATAGACAGTGATGACTATAGAAGGTGGAAGAGGGTTGGAGGAATTGAATGTGTCCCCAAAATATTCCTTAGCATGGGTCCCCATGGGTATTACTGCTATTCCTTTTCTGTAGTATTATTTGCATTGTTTCTGTATTGTTACAATATACTCGTATGTTGCACAATTATGTTTTATGCTGTTATGTTGACTTGAGCCAACAGTCTATAACCAACCAGAAATGAAGAAATTCAGGCAGAACTTCCAAACAGATCAGAGCGATTTTTTTATTCAACCGTGAGGCATTTCAGCTTTTGTAGGCTTGAGAAGGGCTTCTGAGTGAGATGAAACGCTGCACAGGTGAATAAAGAATCGCCTTGATCTGTTTCAAAGTGCAGCCAGAATTTTTTCGGTTTTACAAAATGACCTTTTTGTGTGTCATTGTGTGTGCAATATACTTGTATTTGACCCAATAAAATGCTTTTTTTGTGCTATGCTTTGATGTAACAGAGTACATGATGACCTTTTTGTGTGTCATTGTAGTAATATGATATCACATCATTGCTGTGTGCATTATGTCTATGCAGTGACATCTCTGTATACTACACTATACTTGTGTTAGGACAATACTTTGCACCTTATTACTGTGAATTAGTAAGACACAAAAAAATCAGAAGCACCTGCTAAACATATATCCGACTGTTTGTTACAGAGTATATATATATGCTGAATAACAAGCAGTTGGATATGTGCAAAGTATATACATGCCTATCTGAAAATATAGATATGTATATATACTGTATATATACATACAGTGGGTACGGAAAGTATTCAGACCCCTTTACATTATTCACTCTTTCATTGCAAGCATTTGCAATTTTCATTTGTTCATTTTTTTTGGCTCATTAATGTACACTCTGCACCCCATTTTGAAAAAAACAGAAATGTAGGTATTTTTTTGCAGATTTATTAAACAAGAAAAACTGAAATATCACATGGTCTTAAGTGTTCAGACCCTTTGCTTTGACACTCACATGCTGTCCATTTCTTTCTGATCCTCTTTGAGATGGTTCTACTCCTTCATTGGAGTAGAGCTGTGTTTAATTAAACTGATTGGGCTTGATTAGGAACGGCACATACCTGTCTATATAAGACCTCACAGCTCACAGTGCATGTCAGAGAACATGAGAATCATGAGGTCTAAGGAACTGCCAACGCAGCTCAGAGACAGAATTGTGGCAAGACAAAGATCTGGCCAAGGAAACAAAAGAATTTCTGCAGCACTCAAGGTTCCTAAGAGCACAGTGGCCTCCGTAATCCTTAAATGGAAGACGTTGAAGGCTGAAGTGTACTCTTTATTGGTACCAGTTTGGGATACACACAACTTTTTGATCACTTTTATTCCATATGACCAAAAAAATCAATACCAATTATGTGTAACTTTTTTTTTATTTATTTATTTTTATTTGTAAAATGACAAAATGGAGGTGAGTTGAACTTTAAATATTTTTAAAAATTTTTTATGCTTTAAAAACTTTTTTGAATTTTTTTAAACAGTAATATCGAGTCCCCCTAGGGTATTTGACCACTATGGGGCTCGATCACTAGTACACCCTTTTGTAATGCAAAAGGTTGTTCAGAGATGGCGGTTCTAGCCCTTCTTGCCTGTGGCAAAAAGTGTTAGAATTGCAGATATGGCAGTGATGGAAGCACCCCGCAACCCGCAATTGCAGCAGCATCTACAGAGTTATACAGCAAGTAATGGAACTGTTTTCTTTCCCTGCTGTTACTGTGATGAGCCAAGGCCGCTATGGAGAGGATGGGAGTAGTAGTCGGTTGAACAGTGGCATGACTCACTATACCTCTCATACTTCCTTGACATCGACAAATTGGCAAAGGGGGTCTGTAGATGTTTAGAGTTGATGAATTTCTTCCCATTTTCCCCCGGAACACTCTCTGGTGGTAGTTTGCCTCAACTACCTAAGTGTTATAGCAAAGTGTCTTTGATGGTGTGGTGCAGAAATAAGGCAGGAGTCGAGATGGTAGACAAATCATTTCTCCTTTACTCAAGGCGAAGTATTGTACACACAGCATTAGCCATTCGCACAGTTGCTTTTCCTTTGTCAGCTTGCACAACCCACAGCTGTCCCCAATAGTCCCAGACTTTGTCAAACCAAATCTGTTTTGAGCCCGGCCAGAGATACAATACTGGACATCAACAGCCAGAATTTCTATATATATAATCTGTATCTGCCGTACCCTCGTTTTCATTTTTTCTTAATAACAATGTTTTCTACTTGCATTTCACTTATAATGCACAGTTGAAAACCATTCAATTTTTGGATCTGACACTTACTAGTGTAGTGGGCTACCCCCTCATTTCAAAAACATATCGCAAAAGTACAGCTGGTAATAATATTTTGCATTCAAGACGTTTTCACCCTAAACATAGATACAAATCCATCCCAGTGGGAGAGATGACTAGGGCTAGGAGAAACTGCAGCAATCATGATGATTTTCTGCAGGAATGCAAACAAATACAACAGAAACTAACCTGTCGAGGGTATCCAGATTGGATGCTGATACGAGCATCTATAATCGTTAAAAACAATAATAGGGAACATTTGTTGGAATCCAAAAAATGCAAAATCACTAATTATCAATAGAAAAAGAAGGACACAAAATGTACTTTAGTTTTAAATTATAGTTCACAGTTTGGTCAAATTAAAAAAATCTTTCTGAAATATTTGCCCATATTAATGGAGGATCCAATTTGGAACAAATCCTGTCAAATGGTTGTCGCATTGTGTCTAGGAAATCCTGCACATTGGGAAATTAAGATTTCCCCCAATTTAATTACAACCCGGTCTTTGGGTAACACATGGCTTAATCAGACTGGTTTCTTTCGCTGCGGTTCACATCCATGCCGCACACGTAGTTTTGTTCATACCAGTAAAACTTTCTGTAACAAACAAAATACAAACAGTTACAAGATCAAACAGTACATGAACTGCAATTCAGACCATGTGGTTTATTTGGCAGAATGCACATTATGCAACCTACAGTATGTGGGCAGTACATCAAGAAAACTAAAAATACGTTTTTTAGAACATCTTAACGACACATCAAGTCCTTCAATTAGAACTAGGTCTAATTTATCCAATCATTTTAGAGAGGTTAATCATTCTAATTATAGTGGATTACGAATCATGGGTATTGAAAAAATAATAAAACCTATCCAGGGAGGAGACATAAAACGCATTTTGCATGACAGGGAAGCATTTTGGATATGCATGTTGAATACTTCTGTACCACAGGGTCTCAATTTAAAATGAGAATTGATTTTTCACTATTAGATTTTTGTCACATGGCCCTTCTTCTTCTTCTTTTTCCTTTTTCCTTTTTTTTTTCCCTTTCCTTTTTTCCTCTTTTTCCTCCTTTTTTTTTCCCTTTTTTTCCTTTCTTTTGCCTTGTGCAAATTATTATATAAAATTAGTTATTTTTAGTTATCATTATTAATAATAATTTCAGATATATATCATCATTATTGTTATTGCTATTAATATTTTGACACATCACAGAAATAAGTTCTGATGTTTTTTAATATACTGTATGTTTTTCTTGTTATTCTTTATTGGATTTTATTAAGGGATTAAACTACATGTACATCATTGGGAGAGGCAGAAAGGCTGAGAGAAAGAGGCAGAAAGCAATAGACAGTGTCTAAGAGGCATGTACAATAGCTGTAGGGTGTGCCTCCAAAATTAACTCCACTGGTGGGCCCCCAGAACGAAATTCAACCGGTGTACCCTAGGCACCGCAGTCCGACACTGGGTTAGTCTGAAACTTCTCTTCCTTCACAGGATTCTGCTCCTACAGTACATAGGCTTAGGCTTGTCGCATGGTGTTACATCACCGGGCACATGTGTGTCTACTCTTAAAGTGCATGTAATGTAGATTATATGAGGACATATATATATACTATATACATGCAGGTATAAAGTCAAATTGTAAAACAAATATTAAACATATGCATACAAATATATGTAAACCATATATACAGTAAAACATACATACAGATATTAAATAAATAGCAAAGAAGTGCTACCATAACTATAATACAACGCAAATTAAATCATGTAGGATGGGAATTTCACCATTTGCAACAATGGTATTTCAGCTAATTGGGACTGCAGCCCACACACAGATGTAGCACTGTTTTTGTAAATAGCAGATCCAATCCACTAATTCTGGACAACACTTTTATAGCTCGTGACATGTTGAAGCAGAAAGTCAGGTAGGAGACAAGTAGTGAGGTCGTGGAATAGTCAAGGTCAAATACAGTAGGAACAATATGGGATCATGCACTGCAACAATCAAAAAGCAAACAAAATCATGCGGGTGTAAGGTCATTTTCCCTCTGAATAGATGCAGATGTGCTGCCATTGGAGAGGCAACACATTTGTGGCACACAATGACCCTTTAAATCCATAGGGACTGGTGCACATACACACATACTAAGTGGGTGCAGAGAACCATATGGAGAAACAAACCACCGGATAGAAGAGGTGTAGCATGGAAGATAGAAGTTGTACATAGCAGTCAGGAGGCAGGTGGATGCCCTGGTATCCGTGAACCCAAGCTGGACCCTGGTTTGTGACAGTACTCCCTCCCTTATGACCCCCTCGTCCTCAGAGCCAGCTGATGATGGAACTTGCAGATAAGCTTAGGAACATTGATAATCTCTGCTGGCTCCCAGAACCAAAAACTTTAGGATGATAAAATAGTAAAGTTTGCCCATAGAGCACTTGACATCTAGAATCTTCTTGATCATGACCAGGCACTGGATATGGAGCAACTTACTTGTGGGAAAAACAATTGGGAATCAATGGCTTTGGGAGGGACATATAAAAGGCATGGTCAAAAAGGTGGGGAGGAGGATGGAATGTATACCAGATTAATCTGAAAAACCACGAAATAGGACCAAATAGCCAACTTAAAACTTAAAAACTTTTGGTGAATATAGTAGTACTTTGAAAAAACAGTTAGACCTTGTCTCCAGGCTAAAACACAGGCATGACTTAGTGAGTTTTGTCTGCTTAAAACTTGTAAAAGGAGTTGTCTGGTATCTTGCCAGATGTGAAAGAAGTAACAGACTCTGGGATTGACCGCAGTCAATTCTGTGAAAAGGGAAAGAGGAAGACAAGGAAGCTGAGTATAGACTGTAAAAAAAATGAAAGAATCTAGTGGATACTCCATTGGGGTTGTTACATGGAAATACAGCCTGGGATGGCAGGATTCCCCAGTCTTCTGGACAAGAAGACACAAAGCAACAAAGATAGTTAACTTATTTCATATGTCCATTAGACTAAGGATTGTAAGCAGAGGATGATAAGCAGATGGGACATGCAGTCCCAAAGTCCTAAGGTAGATCAGTAGTGTTGGGAGAACAAACTGAGAGACTTACAAATTTCACAATGCCCTGCAAGCTTGGAAGAATGTCTCCAGGAAAGCACTTGTTTTCTTCAGGGCTGTTGAATGAACGTCTTCTCTGGTGACATTTCACCTAGGAGCTTCAGAATCAGACAAATAGGGTCAACAATGTACTCAGAGACTTGATCAGAGATGTCAAACAGCTGAAATAGCATATCTGTTTTCACAGTCTTCTGAAATAAAGCAGAAAATTACAGCTAGAGGATAAGATAGATCACGGGTTCAATCCAAGAAAAAATTAGCAACTTCTGATGTGACTGGGTTGCCAAATTAGGAAAGAAGATGTTCGCTTGGAGGAGCAATCAGCCAAACACAAGTGTTATCTCTATCACATAATGACACCCAGCTTTATTATCAGTAAACTGACAAGCAAAAGGGTAACAATGTTTTAAACTTTTGACTTTCAGGCTCCATATCTCACCATCCACTACTGATTTGAATGGCTACCATCATTTTATAGACAATCATCTTGGCTATCAGATACATAAATTTGGCTTGCAAGTATTTAGCATATGCTTAGTTATGCAGATTCTTGTCATGTAACTGCAGTTACTGTTTGGCTTCTGGTGATGGCAGTCTCTAGACATGACACACGTTTTATAAATTCCTCAGACTTGCTTGGCCTCTAACCAAACCAAAATGTCTATATAGGTTGCTAAACTTATGAGCTCATCCAAGGAGGTGGGAAGAGCCTGACAAACCAGTTCATCATTAATGCAACTAGCAACAAGTTGCCTGCCATAGCATGGTCAAAACCAAATCGATGAGATAGCACCTTGAAAAGGATATTAAAGTGACTCAAGAAACCCTGAGAGACTCTAGGATCTTCATTGTAGCATGGAAGCCTTTAGTATAAAGACTTGGGTTTCCCATTGGCAATAGGAGGTGGTGCAGAGGCTGCAGATAGGTGGGCTAATATATACTGGAGCAGCGGAAAAAGTTTTTCCTAATAAATTCTTTCCTAGGCAAGTTCAGCAGAACCTTGAGTTTCCAGCAGAGGTATGTCAGCAAGAAACATGGCCTAATGTTCCTGTCAACTGAACATGAACACTGCAAACATGAGCCAACAATACAACTTTTCTTTCGACTTTTATTTTAATTTTCGGGGTGAGGTGAGGTGAGAGGACTTCAAATTTGCAATTCTGTCGTTAGATTTTTTTTATGTCAATCACTGTGTGGGATAAATAATATTTTAATAGATCGGACTGTGGTAATGGCCATTATGTTTATGTCCATTTTTATTGTGTATGGTTAAAGGGGATATTTTAAATTTTAATTATTTTTTAGAGTTGAAGCTTTTACTCCTTTTTTTAATAAATTTTTTTTTGCTGCTCTTAAAGGGGTTGTCTCACTGCATTGATTCATTCTACCGCAGTCCTGTTTTTTTGGTTTCACTCTGAATTCAGGGATGTGTTTACTGGCTTCCACTAGGCTGCAGTAGAAGCCAGGTCTGTAGCTATAGCAACCAGTGCTGGCAGCCTATCAGGAGAGATCAAACAGGTCTGTAGTTATAGCGACCTGAGGAGCTGATGCAGCCCAGACAAGAGGGAATATCAAGGAATAGATAGGACACTGGTAATGGACATATATTATAAAGTGACTTGTTTTTGCAAGATCTTTCACATAAAAAGCAATCCTTGTAGTGAGACAACCCCTTTAACTTTTTTGACCCATAGGGAGCACAATATCTTGCACTAGTAGTAGTTGCAACATGATCATGCTAAACACTTATCATTCTGCGATCATGCCAGGATGATGGTTGTGGGGGTCAATTAGATGGCAGAGATCCCCCCCATCTTATGTGTAAAGAGGTTAATTAGCTGGGATCAAAAATATCAGGTGCCACAGGTGTCAACTGTAATTATATATCGGGTATGGATAGGTTTCAACTTCTAAATCGGCTTCATGCACCCACCAAGCAGGAGACACACATGTAGCTCACATGTCACATACAAGTTAAAAAGGAGCCTTAAAGGGTTTCGTCAGATGAAACCATCTGTACAAAACTATGGAAGACAGTTACACACACTGTAAATATATTCAGTTCTTTCTCTCTCAAACCATATTAGCAGCTTATATACTTTATGAATACTGTATTCTCAACTGGACTTAAAGGGGTTGTCTTACTACAAGGATTGCTTTTTATGTTAAAGATCTTTCAAAAACAAGTTACTTTGCAATATGTGTCCATTAAAAGTGTCCTACCTAATCCTAGATATCCCCTCTTGTATGGGCTGCATCAGCTCCTCAGGTCGCTATAGCTACAGACCTGTTTGATCTCTCATGATAGGCTGCCAGCACTGGTTTCTATAGCTACAGACCTGTTTGATCTCTCATGATAGGCTGCCAGTGCTAGTTGCTATAGCTACAGACCTGGCTTCTATTGCAGTCTAGTGGAAGCCAGTAAACACGTCCCTCAATTCAAAGTGAAACCAAGAAAACAGGACTGAGGTAAGCTGAATCAATGTAGTGAGACAATCCCTTTAAATGGACTTGATCTGTAAAACATAATATTGTAAAATGATGAAGAAATTATAGAAATCTCTCAGTCCAGCATCTTTTATAATAATCATGCAGTATTAAAAGAAAGCTTGCCCATTTGAGGAAATGAAAACAACTATGAATATTCTATGAATAACCAATGAAGTTTCATCCAAGAAAGAGGAAAAAACTAGCTGCCTTGCCCAATTAACAATATGAGATTGAGAAATTGGGTAAAGCTGCCATGGATGATTGCCAGGAATAAAAATGTAACATATTTCTCAATTCTTGTCCTTCTATAGCAACAACTGAAATTTGGATCGTAGAACTTTCAAGTGAGACAATAAATCCACAACTAAATATAGATTTTGAATTAAGCAACAAAAAGTGTTTTGGACATTTAAAAGGGCTTTTCCACAAAGGCATTTCATGCCTGTTTTCTCCTCTTTTGTTTCTAGTGTCTTCAGAAGGGGCTGTGTATGATTTGTTTGAATTGAATGACATGTGACCCAGCACGCTTGACATCACCATGCCTTCCCCCAGTCAAACAAAGGGCTATTTATATAAAGTCAACTAACCTAAAATACAAACACAATGACTAGCAACATTGTAGTCTAATGGTTAGCACTTTTGTCTTTCAGTATAGGTGTCCTTTCCTCAAATCTCTGCAGGAACCAAATGTGTATTTATTTTCTCAATGCACATACCTGACTGAGGTTTCGTTTTTTGAGGGAGGATAAAAAATGCCAATACCAAAAAATCAAGCAGCATTATGATAACTTCAGGAATGTAGATTGGGTAGGTGACTACAGCTTAGTAGAAAGATGCCAAGTGCAGAAAAGTGCTCAGCCTCCCCACACTATTTGTTTAGGTAGATCAAATCACTGCCTAACAAAACATTCAAAGGGCAGAAGTCAAGGGCTTATCTGCAGTATCTGACTGATTACTAAGAAGTACAGAGGACTGGAGTAGAATGACAGCACCTGGGGTATAACACTCGCTCTGCAGTGAGTTTGTGTGATTACTAGGCAGGAAATAGACTGACAGTAACTGTCTGAGGAGAGAGGTGATGTCTGAGCATGTGTGGCCAGGTCTGAAGAGCCCTCCTCACTGGTCAGATCCCCTAAGGCGAAATGTACACTTGGATCAGTAAGGTAGCAGCTAAAACAAAAATGGTCCAGAATTTTTAATAATGATAAATGGTGAAAATGTTTATTATTTAAGTTACAAGTTTCTCACATCAATTTTACTGTCACTTTTTGTACATGAAAATTCTATATTGGATTTGCAGCACACTGAAACAGGGTATAGGTGTAAGTAAATCTTAGAAGGTATATTCCCCATCTGAAGCCTTCATGGCACTTCAGTTGTAAATTCCCCAAATGGCTGAAAGGTCTTGGGTCCACTTTAGGGACTTTCAGGCTACTACTCTTTGTTCTCATTGCCAGTAATGATCAGCAGTTAGATCATAGTTGCCAACCCTCCCGTTTTTGGCGGGTCACTCCCGCTAATGGGGGCCGTGTCCCGCCCTCCCGCTTCGGTGGCATAACCTCCCGCCTCTTTAGAGATGCTGGAGGTTATCTGTGTACAGAGGCATCGGGCAGCGTCTCTAGAACGCTGCCCAATGCCTTTGTCCTGCACCGCCGCCGGCAATGCTTTCCTCTTCAGAGCATTGCGGGGGTAGGGGGCGGGGCTTAGCGGGACCCGCGAAGCTCCGCCCCCTTTCCCAGAGTTAGAAGAACTCGGATGCCAGCAGGAAAGGTAAGTGCAGGGATGGCTGTGTGTGTGGGGAGAGGGCTGTGTGTGTGAGGAGAGGGCTGTGTGTGTGGGGAGAGGGCTGTGTGTGTGAGGAGAGGGCTGTGTGTGTGGGGAGGGGGGTGTGTGTGTGGGGAGGGGGGTGTGTGTGTGAGGAGAGGGCTGTGTGTGTGCAGTGACTGAGTGCATGTGAGGGGAGTGAACTAGGTTTTATTATTTTATTGTTACCAGCTATAGGGGCACTGCCTGGATAAAGGGGGCATCTGCCTGGCTCATAGGGGCACTGCCTGGCATGGGGGCATCTATCTGGATAAAGGGGCATCTATCTGGCTCATAGGGGCACTGCCTGGCATGGGGGCATCTATCTGGATAAAGGGGGCATCTGCCTGGCTCATAGGGGCACTGCCTGGCATGGGGGCATCTATCTGGATAAAGGGGGCATCTGCCTGGCTCATAGGGGCACTGCCTGGCATGGGGGCATCTATCTGGCTCATGAGGGCATCTGCCTGGCATGGGGGCATCTATCTGGATAAAGGGGGCATCTGCCTGGCTCATAGGGGCATCTGCCTGGCATGGGGCCATCTACCTGGATAAAGGGGGCATCTGCCTGGCATTTGGCCATCTACCTGGATAAAGGGGGCATCTGCCTGGCTCATGGGGGCATCTGCCTGGATAAAGGGGGCATCTGCCTGGCTCATGGGGGCATCTGCCTGGATAAAGGGGGCATCTGCCTGAATAAAGGGGGCATCTGCATGGCTCATGGGGACATCTGCCTGGATAAAGGGGGCATCTGCCTGGTTTATGGGGGCATCTGCCTGGTTTATGGGGGCATCTGCATGGCTCATGGGGACATCTACCTGGATAAAGGGGGCATCTGCCTAGCTATTGGGGGAACTACCTGGCTATAAGGAGCATCTAAGTGGCTATTGGGGACACTACCTGGCTATTGGGGGCACTACCTGGCTAATGGAGGCACTACCTGGCTGTAAGGGGCACTACCTGGCTATTGGGGACAGCTACCTGGCTTAATGGGGGAATGGGGGCATTAACCTGGCTACAGGAGGCTACTACCTGGTTCAAGGTTCAAATAGGCCACCGAGATACCTACCTATTGGGGCACAGTTTGGCGGTATCTCCCAGCTCTCCTGGATGCTGAATAGACCATCCAAAAGTCCAGGGAAGCTGGGTGACGCCAAAACCCTAATTTAGCTTTCTTCCAGAGCCATTACACAGTTAGGTGGAGTAGGGTGTGGCTTTTTTCGAAGGGGGCGTGGCTTACATGCAAGATGGGCGTGGATATGCAAATTTTCGGCGCGCCGTGCTACGCACGCCGCCTTCAGATCTCCTGCTATTTTATTTTCAAAAGTTGCCATGTATCAGTTAGATGACACTAAAGCTAATCACAGGCCACAGAGGTCATATGTGTATCCAGGAAGTGACTGCTGAGGCCTGTGAATAACTGCAATCTCACGTGAATGATGAACATATCAAGAATATTGGGAGTTGATATTTCTTTCTATTTTAGAACCTCTCCAATAAGTTTTTCATGGAGTGCATACATGAAGCATGACTTTTGAGATAACTTAAAGGGGATGTATCGCTTCCTTACTTCGGCTGATTCACACTGCTCTTAGCTTCTCAGCTCTGTGAATGCTGGGGCTTTTCTTCCCCTCCCAGCTGGATTACATCATCCCCCCTTCACTGCTAGCCTGAGACTCCACCCCCCCTCCCCTCTGAGTCCACATATCACTGTGTCTCTCCCTATCAGTCTTATTTTATAAGAGCTGTATACATACCACAGGCTGCATTCAATCTAATCTGAGCACTGATCTCTCACAGCTGGAGATGTATTACAGCTTTCTAAGAACGGCACAGATCTGCATGTATGCAGGAGAGTTAGGCACAGGGTCAAAACTGTCATGTTTTTCATTGTACAATCTGCTGCAGTCTGTTTCTTGCTAGATGTGGAAACAGAAAATGCCCCTAACTCTGAGTCAGACACACAGCTCCGTGAATCGACCCAGGGGCTGTACAGAATGTAAATGAGCTCTCAGCTATTGAATTGCAAGGAGGGGGGATCAGGAGGGATTAGACCCACACTGGATATCAGTGTAAATAAAAACACAAGATAAGGGACACTGTGAGAACAAGGCAGCTTTGCTAATGACATCCAATTGCAAAGTTGCTTGTTTTCACTGCCCCCTTATTCTGAAGACCATTTAATGAAACGATAACACCCCTTTAATGCCCCCATCTTAGTTACAACAGCCACAGCAACCTTTTTGGGCTTGCTTCACAGGAGTACGTTCCTCATACATGACAGGGCAAATCTTCCACTCCACTATTTTTTGGATGTGTGTAAACCACACCATCAACTACATCTAGTAGAGGATGTTCACCCAAATATTTAATTCCATAGCAAATACACAAGCCACAAATATGAAACAAAGAAACAAAACAATGTTTGTTTATTAACAAATTTAATACAATTATTTTAATGAATGATAAATGTTTTTCCATATCAAGTGTATAAAAAATATAAGGGAAAATATTGAGGAAAAAATATGGAATGAGCAAATTCAAATCCCCAACACATAACTATAACTTTTACTCCACCTGAATAGCATGTCATGTCATTGACTCAATTTGTCTTTCCTGAAGAAAAGTTTTAACAGTCCTAAATTAGGGTGCATTCCCACGGCACAGGACAAATACCGGTCGGTTTGCCGTCCGGTATTTGTCCTGTTTTGCGGCCGTCCCCGCGGCCACAGGGGGGGGGCGGCTTTTCTCCGCGATGAGTTGAGAAAAGCCCTTCCCCTTCACATTGACATGCACAGATTCCGTCCGGAAATCGGACGGAAGATTGTGCTATCACAGTATTTTGCGGCCGAACCGCGGGTGGCAAAACCGCCCGACGGAAAACCCATGCAGTGGGGACTGCTGCACGGGTTTTCCGTAGTGCACCATTGTGCTCACTTTCGGCCGGTTTTTCAGGCGGTCTGAAAAACCTCAAACCGGCTGAAAAACACGTCCAAAAACCCTTGCAGTGGGGACATGCCCTTATTATGATAAATTACTTTTTGATCCCCAATGAAATGAGAATTTTTCAAAATTTCTATGTATGCCTCTGTTGAAGTAATGACTGAAGTACCCCTGGTCTTTTACATGACACGCAACCCCATATCAAAAATTAGGACTGTTTTCTTCAGGCAGTCATCTTTATATATTTATATGGCACCAGGCAAATCTTACAGCATCATTTTCCTAGCCAATGCAGACTGATCACTGAATATCAGTATTATCAAATCATCGAGTCTCCAGGATTGTTTCTTTTTAGCCTACTGTACTCTTATTTTCCATTGTTTGGGTGTAGAACTGGATTTTGCGTGGCTTTTCTGAATGTAAATCAAATTTCATTCTGCCAATTTCTTACAGTTCAGTCACAAACATTGACTACAGTTTAAGTCCATGTTTCTTGTTTTGTTGTGCACTTTTTGTATTCTCAAGCTATATTGCTTTGTGTTTTTCCTTATGATGCATTGGTTTCTTGCTTGGTCTACCCGTATGTTTTCCTTCTATAATCTTCCCATTCTGTTTATAATTGTACAACATTTCTCTAAAATAATTGATTTCCAATTACCTACAACTTGTAACAGCAGCCCGGCCGGGGTTACGTTTTCATACTGTCATGCCACGATTTGCGGCATGTTCGCTCCCCAGTTCGTTGCCTGCCCTGCATAAGCATTCCAAGCTCCATGTTAGTGCACGCACTGGTTCTTACTGATTTAAAGGTCTAGTTCGTTCCACCCAGCTTTTCCAGAGCCAATGCCCTTTCATCTGAACCATTGTAAGTTGGGAGTCAGAGATTACACCCCTGTTCTGACATGCTTTTATCAATTTAGATATTTGATATTTTGCTTTGAGCCCTTCGTTTACCTTGGAGGTATTTCTTTTCATTTTTTGGGATATTTTGTTAGGGTATTTGTTTATTTACTTTTTTGTCTTATGTTTGTAGGTGCTCATTTCCTGTATTGTGGTGTATTATTATTTATCATCTATTTTGGGTATACATAAAGTAGGTGTCTGTTTGCAATGCTTTTTAATCTTTTTTTATTCTGTTTTTTTTTTTAAACTGTATTGATTGCAGTTTTTAGATAGAAAACAATTTAACAAATAAGGGAGGGGGTAAGGGGAAGGAGGACAGTAAAGGAAATGGGGAAAGGCAAATGAAAAATAAGCAGATCTGATTGTAGGTACATGACGTCCTTGAGCATGAAGACTACGGAAACTAGAAGAATCCGTTATTTGGATATGACAAGTCCACCTATGTCCATATACTAAAACATGTAAAGGTGCTTTTTGAGTTGTATTAAGCAGCCTATAAGGCTAAAGAGTTCAGCTCTCTGGCAATAGTCGTCTTCAAGTGGTAAGTTACAGGAGATGGAGTTACATGTCTGCTCAAGAAGTTAAATCCTGCAGTATCCAAAAAATTGTCTAGAAGTAAACCGTGGTTATGAGAGGTAAAGAGAAAACATAAGAGGAATGGAGAGGGTAGGATGACAAGGCACTGAGCCACCAAAGATCCCGGATAACAAGGCCACCCTACTATAATACCCCTGAAGGTTGCATTGTGTTTTATCAAGATTCTAAAAGGGGATTTCCGGGAAACCCAAAGAGTAATAAAGCAATTAGGAATTCATAGTTTAATTTGGGAAGGGAGAACTTGGATTATGGGGTCCCAGGTCTCACAGAATTTATTGACTCTAGTTTCCTTGGATAATATGTCATGGACCTAATCCATAAATGGTTAATTCATTTTTTCAAAGGTTGGATGTTCAGGGTCAAAACAGGCTTGCAAAATTGTTTGTCGGGCTGCTGCAGAAATACAGAAAATCAGTTGTTCATTTGCGGTGGATGCAACATGGCATTCCGAGGGCGGTTCTCCAAATAGGGCCCAAACTGGAGTAAATGAGATATTGTAAGGTAAATGTGTGTTTTCAAAGAGTAAAATTATATTCCAGAAAGTTTGGATTAAAGGGCACAGCCATAGACAATGAGGAAAGTTTGCAATCAATTCCCCACACCTTGAGCACTGATAGTGGAAATTTTTCCCCCATCAAAAAATTCATCGGGTGGATATACCCTTATGACAATTTTCAAAAACTTTCCCCCGTAGGGTAAAGGGGGATGTATTTTTAGGGCCCGGTGAGACCCCCGGTAATAAATCGGGGAGTAAGGTATCCCCCAAAGGCTCCCCAAGTGCAAAAAGCCCCGTTTGTTGATTTCACGTCTATTTACTGTTTTGGGGGAAGGGACTAATAGTAAATGCATGTCCTTAGTGTCTGTCGTGGAAATCAGCTTAGCATGTGTCATCCCAATCCTCCTACCCCAAGGACCTCAATACCCCCAAAACATAATTTTGGAGTTGTGTACAGTGAAAAGGCCAGCTATGAATGAAAGGGAATTTAATGGGTTTGAAGAATTTTATGGATTTGATCGTTAGACCCAAAAACCCTTTAACACTAATAAGTCTGACCGCCAAGAACTAAAAAAGGGGGTGAGATGACCATTTTAAAAGGTTTTAAATTATGAAGAAGGTCAGGTATAGGGAAGAGTGTACTGAAAGGTGTAGGCATCTGCGAGTTAGGTTCCAAGAGTGCCATGTTGACATAAATAACGGGTTATCTCTAAATTCTGCGGGTAAGTCTGAGAAAGGGCTTTGATGGATGTTAGCTAAAGAGGAAACAGTGGCCAATTTAGATTTAGATTAAAGGGGGGAAAAAACATTTTATTAATCAATCTTGGAAATTTTTAAATTTGAAAGAGAGATTATATGTCAATGTTTGAAAGTTAAACCCCCCCCGGTTTTTGTTGTTTTAATAGGTTAAAGCTGATACGGAGTTTTTTTTTGTTCTATATGAATATATGGCACAACTTTTCAATTTCCTTCCCTTTTGGGGGGAGGTTATAGGGAGTGTTAAAATATAGAGAAGTTGCGGAAAAAGGTTTTTTTTCTTTTTTTTTTATATTTTTATTTTAAAATTTTAATTAAATTAAAGGAATTTTTTATTCTTAAAATTTAAGGTAGATTTCTTTACTATAGTGTGTCCTCTTCTTTTTGTTATAAGAACCTTTGTAAGTGCATGTCCACTTCTGCCATTTTGTTGGTGCGTTTCAGTGGTGTTTTGAAGAGTCTTCAGTAGAGTTTTCTGATTTGACCTTTGGCTAGTTCCTGACTTCCTGTTTAGCTTCTTCCTGCCCTGACCTTCTGCTTGTGATCAATGTGTCTATTCCTCTTGTACCATGTTAGTACATCAGCTTTCACTGCAAGTGCCCACTTCAGGGGCAGCGACCTGGGAGTTCTCTGCAGCAAAGACCACATTTCTTGCATAATAAGTAAAAGGGTGAAGACCAGAGAGCTCTTTTGTCTCTTGTGCTCTGCATGACTCTGTGGCAAAGCTCATGGCTGACCGGTGGATCCGCTATCAGACTCCAATGAGCATGACAACTACCAGTTTCATATAAAAAATTTGTGTGTGCATTGGAAATAGGTGATCTAGACTGTGAGCTCCATTAGTAACAGGGAGTGATGTGAATGGTGACAAGCTCTGTTCAGTGCTGTAGAATATGTTAGTGCTATATAAGAAGCAGAAATAGAATTCCATGAATTCACACTTAGTCTATTTTTGTGGGGCAAAATCATGGTTTTCCAAGATCCTGTATGTCTCTTTCATGCATGGATCTCCAATGATCATATATCAAAATTCATGCATATACACTACTTACAAAAGTTAGGGATATTTGGCTTTTGGTTGGAATTTCAAGATGAACATAAAATTTCTTACATTTTTTTAAAATAACTAAATGAAAACTATCTCTCAACTTTAGAACGCACATGTCCAACTGTTCAGTGTTTCAGTACTTTTTACACAACTTGCTGATCTCTACAGGTGTTCCCTGAATCGCAGAATAAATTTAGGAGATCAATTTTAATTGGGATTTAAACAGTCCTCCTCAGCATGCTGTTCACATTTTGACATCATGAGACCAAGACAATGCCTTACAATTGATCTACAGTACCTCGCAATTGCAAGGCTTGAAGCAGGGTGCTCTCAGGCGGAAGAGGCCACTGAGCTTAGAGTGTCATTCAGCTCCTTGTTAAAGATTAGCAAGTTGTGCAAAAAGTACTGAAACACTGAACAGGTGGACATGTGCATTCTAAGGTTAAGAGATGCTCTCATTTAGTTCTATTTTCTGCAGAACATCTGTATATAATGGGTATCTACCACTATATGTTCACTGTATGGGAGTAATATTGGTCTTTGTATAGTTGTGTTTTTAGGAACATTACTCTTGTCTAATGGAGTCATCATATGGTAATAACGTGTTCATGGTCTGGTGATGTTATTTGGTCCTTACATAAGGTTATTATTGGCAATATTGATTTTGGTATAGTGGGTTGTGTTCAGTAACAGCATGATGGTAATGTGTATTGTGATAATTCGTTCATGTGGCTCCTACTGACGCCCAAATGGTGCTTCTTCCCCTCCCTGTCTATAGATTTTTGAACTTACTAAACAAGTTTCCTGCCAGCAATACATTTTTCAAACCTTCCAGAGAACTTTTAGAAAATGGAACAACTTTTAGTCAGCTGCTTCTGTTCTTTCTGTCACTTCCATGATCTGTCAGACTTTTATAGCATTCTTCCAGCCTCTGCCTACTATTCTGGATTCAACAACTTATCATCCTGCACCTCTATGGTATAATGAAGATCCTAAGACCTGGGGGATTTTAATCAACTATGTGCTATGCATTTCAAACAATGAGTCAACAGCAATTTTACTCTAATAACATCATGATACCCTATGTAATTTCTTTGCTAAAAGGGGACATTTTGGTCTGAGCATCACAGGTATATGAGGTAAATGACCCAATTGTGTCATCCTTTACTTCATCCCTGACTACTTATCAAAGAGTCTTTGAGGAACTGGAACTTATTTCCTATGCAGCCTTTGTCCTGCTGCCCCTGAAATAATGAACCTCTATTGTCACACATTATGCCAAGTGCGCCTTTTGAGGTCAGAAAATTCCATGGCCCAGGCGACCGTGGAGAGTTCACCTTAGGTTTGACACCTCCTTTCCACAAAGACAAATTATTGGCTCCTATCACTGAGGGTTTTGACTCCTTTCACAGGTTCTGCCTTGGACCTGGACACTATGGAGAATTTCATGAACTACTTCCACATTAAATACTTCACATTCTTTTGATGCTGCAACAGAAACTTCTACATCTTACCTCTCTCAAATGATCAATAAATTATCAGATTCATGAAAGTCATTGCACAGTCCCATTTGATTTCCAAGTGTGAGTCCCGTATACACTCCTAGTCCTTCAATGATCCAACTTTTCCATGGTGTTGTGTTTACCTTGGCTTGAACAACATTTCTAATTAACTGAATGATTACCCAGCCAGATTGAACAATTGAGTCCGTCCTGTTCCGTTATTGCCTCCCTGACCTGGCTCACATCCATCTTCTCTTGTTCAGTACAATTTCTCCTCTGGTAAGTTTTTACTTTTAGTACCAGGAATTAATGAATATTTTCTCTAACAAGCAAGCACATTCCCAGAGCATCAACCCCACTATTCTGCTATCCCATTGCTTCCGGGTCATATGCCACCCAGGAGTAGCATATAGCTGCTTTCTTTGCAAGAGATTGAGATGATTTCAGTCTGCATAGAGGAAAATTTGGAGAAAGGCTTTATCCGGAAATCTTCTGAATTATTTTCTGTCAAGCACAACAACATAAGTACCCACTTATGTTGATCTCAAAACTAATCAAATTACATGGACACATTGATCTTTGCTGTTTGGTCAACATTGGAGTCAAAATGACCAGTAAAATTTTTGATGGCTAGGCTGGAAATAAGACATTAGTTAATTACTCTCCTCTTTCACTGTATGTGCTAAATTTAAACTATCCAAACTGGCTCTGTTGGATCATCTCAAGCCACTGCATACTCCAGCCAAGCGAACGGATAAAATATCAGTAAACTTACCTGAATGCATGGATTCACTACTATCTGGGTAGGTGATTATTTCTCCAAGATGGTCCACTTTGTCCCATTAACTGGTTTATCTTTTTGCTTTCCAGTTGTCTCTGATCAACGAGACTGCATCCTGTCTACAATTTCTGGAGAACAATGTGTAAGAATCCCTCTGGTCTTTTCCTCTGGATAACATCCTCAGAGCTCCAACTGAACAAATCAATCAGGTCCTGTAACAATACCTTCAGACATATGTGAATGCCCACCAGGTAACTGGTATAAACGGCTGCCCTGGGCACCCACTACAATCATGTCACAGAGTCCTCCAGGTGGTTTCCATTCAAGATAGTTAACTGACATAGCCTGAATAGTTCTCTGCCAATTTATGCACAGCTTTAGATGCCTGTTGCTAAGGATATTTGTCAAAATTTTCAAGACATCTGGACAAAGGTTCACAAAGAATTTTGAGACCCGCTAAAGCAAAGGATAAGAGGAGGGCTAATAAATGTCAATGTTCAGGTCCCAAGATTAATCTAGGGATTACACTCTGGGTCTCTACAAAGAGCCTAGTGCTGAACCATTCTGAGTTTCCTTTTGTCTTTAGCTGCGAACATCTCTCCAAATTTGCAATTTACAAAGTTCCCATATATCTGTTTCTATCCTTCTGATCATAAGCAAGCCTTCTTCAAAGATTAAGACACTTTTTGTCTCTGTGCTTAAGTGCTCAGAAGAATTTAAAGGGGTTCTCCTGGACTGTATTTTTACATGTTAAAGGGCTCACAACTGTATTATAATAAACTTCGTAATTCATACTTATTAATTATTTACTTCTTCTGCTGTGCAAAGCCAGGCAAAGATCATTGTCTTCCTCTTCCCCCTACATCCTGCAAACCATGTGTTCTACATTGAGCACATGGCCTCAATGAACGTTTTGTCATCACTCAATGGCTCAGCTCAGAAACACCCCTCTGTAGTGGGTGTGATCTGAGCAGGGAACCATCTGGATGCATTCACTCATTCCAGTCTGTAATTTGAAAGTGAATAGAAGTAATTACATTAGCGTAATTACAGGAGAGGGGAAACTGTTTGCTTTTCTTTGAGTCCTGTTGGCAGAACTTGGGACTAGAGGACAGCAGTTCAAAGTTGGGAATTGTGTACTGCTGTCATGAATATGTGACTGCAGCTCTGTACAGTTTACACAGTGACTCATGAGTCCTAACTATCATGATTATCATGACATCAATTAAAGAGCTTGGGGAGATTACACACTAATGACAGCACAATGTCTAACAGTGATAGCTATGGAGAAAGTCCTAGACTACAATGCAGTCTGGGAGTTGTAGGAAAGAGCTGCTGGAGAACTACTGACCCTCCCACAAGCAGGAAGTTTCACAGCAAAAAGTGCAACTTGTGATAGAGGAATAAGGAGGCAAAAGAAAAAAAAACACATGAAAGTAGTGGAATATCTTTACTTATCAATATAAAATCTGTTTATAGTGTTCTATGAAATCTTTTAACTCTCAGATAACCCTTTAAATGACACTACCATCAAAAAAAATTTTTTCACATATTGACAAGCAATATGCGATTATTACATGGATTTTTTTTATTATTAATGAGTT
>JAODAL010038893.1:0-38653 GCA_025379985.1 Phyllomedusa bahiana | reverse complement strand
CAAAGGGCAGGCCCCTCCTCACCTCAACTGATAGGGCCCCCCCCCTACCCCTCACATAAGGCACAGCCCTCCCTCCACTCACTTATAGGCAGCACCCCCCTCCCCCCCTTTACATGATGGGCGCGCCCTCCCCCCTCCACTGATAGGCAAAACCCCTCCCTCCCCCTCACCTGATACGCACCCCCTCCCCCCCTCAACTATAACAAAAGCCCTTTCCACCACATGATAGGCGCCCCCCTCCCTCCACCTCACATTAAAAAGGGCCGCCCTCCCTCCCCTCAACGTAGAAAAAGCCATCCCCCCCCTAACACGATAGGAGAGCCCCTCCTCCACCTCACACTGATGGGCCAAAACCCCCTCCCTCCCCCCAAAACCTGAAAGCAAGCCCCCTCCCCTCACCCATGATAGGGCAGCACCCCCTCCTCCATCACCTGAAGGCAGCGGGCCCCCCCCTCCCCCTCCATGATAGGAGGGGCCCCCTCCCTCCATTCCCTGATGGGAACAGCCCCTCCCCCACCTCACACAAGAAACCCTCCCCCACCTCCATGAAGGAACAGCCATCCCTCCCCTCACATGATGGGCACCCCCCCTTCCTCCCCCACACGATGGGCAAGCCCCTCCTCCACCTCACACGGGAGCTGCAGCCCCCCCCTCCACCTCCCCTATAGGCAAAACCCTCCCCCACCTCACACTGATAACAAAAGCCCCCCCTCCCCTCCACGTGGCAGCAGCCCCCCCCCTCCACCTCACACGTGGGAACAGTCCCCCCCTCCATCTCACTATAGGCCATTCCCTCCACCCCCCTCACGTAAAGGGCACGGCCCCCTCCCTTACCTGCACTGATGGGAAACCCCCCCCTCACCTACACTGATAGGCTGCAGCCCCTCCCTCCACCTCACACTTATAGAGGCAGCCCCTCCCTCCACCTCCCCTGATAGGCTCCCCCCCCCTCACTCCATTTATGAGGCCCGCCCCTTCCCTCCCCCTCACACTGAAAAACAAAAGCCCTTCCTCCACTCACACTGTGGCAGCAGCCCCCCATCCCCCTCACAGTGATTGGCAGCGGCCCTCCCTCTCCTGCACTATAGGAAGCACCCCCTCCCTCCCCCTACACTGATGGGCTGCAGCCCTCCCCCACCTCCACTTTAGGGGCACCCCCTCCCTCCACCTCACATGATGCTGAGCCCTCCCTCCCCTCAACTTTAAGGCAGCAGCCCCCTTCCTCACCTCAAAAGATGCAAACCCCCCCCCTTCTCCACTCAAAATGATAGGCAGCCCTCTCCCCACCTACATAAAGGAGCGACCCCCCTCCCCCTAACTGATGGGCAAGCCCCTCCCCCACCTACATGATGGCAGCGCCCCCCCCCCCAACCCCCCCTTACACTGTTTAACAGCCCCCTCCCTCCCCTAAACCTGAAAGGGCAGCGCCCCTCCCCCCGCCACTGATAGACAAACCCCGCCCCCTCCACCCACACGAAAACCAGCCCCCCCTTTCCATCTCACCTGATAGGCAGCGGCCCCTCCCCCACCTAAACCTGATAGCCCCAAACCCCTCCCTCTACCCAAGTGTAGGCAACACCCCTCCCTCCACATCCCTGATACAGCGCCCCCTCCTACCTCCACTGTAGAACAGCCCCCCAACTTGGGGCAGGGCCCCCTCCTCCCCCACACTGATAGGCGGGGGCCCTCCCCCACCTCACTGATAGGCAGCAGTCCCTCCCTCCATCTCACAGTGATAGGCAGCAGTCCCTCCATCCACCTCACAGTGATAGGCAGCGGCCCCTCCCTCTACCTCGCACTGATAGGAAGCAGCCCCTCCCTCCACCGCACACTGATAGACAAAAGCCGCTCCCTCCACCTCACACTGATAGGCAACGGCCCCTCCCTCCACCTCACACTAAAAGGCAACGGCCCCTCCCTCCACCTGACACTGATAGACAGCAGCCTCTTCCTCCACCTCACTCTAATAGGTAGCGGCCCCTCCCTTGACCTGACCTTGATGGACAGCCCCTCCCTCCACCTCCCTTTGGGGACGCGCCCCCCCCCCCCTCAGATGATAGGTAGCAGCCCCTGCCTCCACCTCACATATAGAAAAAGCCCCGCCCTCCACCTCACACTGATAGGCAGCAGCCCCTCCCTCCACCTCACACTTATAAAGGCAGCAGCCCCTCCCTCTACCGCACACTGATAGGCAGCGGCCCCTCTCTCCACCTCACACTGATAGAGAGCAGCCTATCCGTCTACCTCACTCTAATAGGTATCAGCCCCTCCCTCCACCTCACTGAGGGAACAGCCCCTTTCCCCCACCTCCACTGATGGGCAGCCACCTCCCTCCACCTACACAAAAGAGGCGCCGCTCCTCCCTCCCCTCACATTTAAATCAGCAGTCCCTCCCCACCCACATGATAGGCAGGGGCCCCCTCTCCCCACCTCACACTATGGGCACGGACCCCCCTCCACCTCCACGATAGGCAGCGGCCCTCCCTCCCCCTCACATGATAGTAGGGCCCCCCTCCCCCCCCTCACGCTGATAGGCAGGGGCCCCCCCCTCCCCTCACACTGTTTCGGGGGCCCCTTTCCACCTCACACTGATCAGCTCCCCCTTCCCCACCTCACACTGATAACAGGGGGCCCCCCCTCCACCTCACACTGATAACAGGGGCACCCTCCCTCCCCACACTGTTTTGGCAGAGCCCCCCCCCTCAAACCGCCATGATAGGCAGGGCCCCTCTTCCACCTCACACTGATGGGCGCAGCCCCTCCCTCCACCTCCCTGATAGGCGCAGCCCCTCCCTTACGGCACATAAGGGCACGGCCCCTCTTTTCCGCCTCACATGATAAGGAGCCTTTTCCCTACCTCTCAAATAGGTTGCCCCTCCCCCCCACCTCAACTGATGGACGCAGCACCTTCCCCCACCTCCAGTGATAGGAGAACCCCCTCCCCCACCTCAACTGTGGCAGCGGCCCCCTCCCCCCGCCTATAATGATGGCACACCCCTCACTTCCCCCTCACCTTTGGGCCACCCCCTCCTCCACCTACACGATAGGAGCGCCCTTCCCTCCACCTCACACTGATAGCCCCCCCTCCTCCACATCAACTGATACCAGCCCCTCCCCACCCACACTGTAGGCGCACCCCCTCCCTCCACCTCCACGATGGGCGCACCCCTCCTCCCCTCAAATTAGGCAGCATCCCTCCCTCCACTCAAGTGATAGGCACAGCCCTCCATCCCCTCACAGTGATGGGCAGGGGGCCCCCCTCTACTGCATGATAGGAACACCCCTCCCCCCCTCACACTGATAGGCTGCGCCCTCCCTCCCCCTACACTTTTTGAGGAGCCCCTCCCTCCCCCTCACAGATGGGCCACCCTCCCCCCCTCACACTTTAGGGGCGCCCCCCCTTCCTCCACCTCACACTGATAGACAAAAGCCCCTTCCTCCACCTCACACGTTGGGCAGCACCCCTCCCTCACCTCACCTGATAGCGGCGCAGCCCCCCCCCCGCGCACCTGATAGAAAAAGCCCCCCCTCCCGTCCCCCGGGAAACACAGCCCCTCTCCCCATAACACTGATGGGAAGGGGCCCCCCCTCCACCTCCACTGATGGGCACACCCCCTCCCCCCACCTCACACTATACAGCGACCCCCCCTCCACCTCACACTGATGGGCAGCGGCCCCTCCCTCCACCTCAACAAATTGGCAAGGGGCCCCTCCCTCCACGACATGATGAAACCTTCTCACCTCACACTGATAGGTACCCCCCCTCCCTCCCCCAACCCTGATGGACACACCCCCCCTCCACCTGCCCTGCGGACAGCACCCCTCCCTCCACCCAACTGATAGGTCGCCCTTCCTCCACCTAAACTGATAGAAAGAAGGCCCTCCCTCCCCGCCACTGATAGGAGCACCCCCCCCTCCCCCTCACATTATAGGGGAACAGCCCCTCCCTACACCTTACCTAAAATGCGCAGCCCCTCCTCCACCTCACGTGATAGAGAGCACCCTACCCGTCTACCTCACTCAATGGGGTATCACCCCCCCCTCCCCCTCACATGTGGACGCAGACCTTCCTCCACCTCACATGATAGGCAGCCCCCTCCCCCACTCACACGAAAGAGGCAGCCGCTCCCCCCTCCACCCACACTAATGGGCACAGTCCCCCCTCCCCCTTTCAACTGATGGCAGTGGCCCCTCCCCCCCCTCACACTGTGGGCAGGGACCCTCCCTCCCCCTCACCGATAGGCAGCAGCCCCTCACTCCACCTCACACTGATAGGCAGCAGCCCCTTCCTCCACCGCACACTGATAGGCAGCGTCCCCTCCCTCCAACTCACACTGATAGGCAGCGGCCCCTATCTCCACCTCACACTGATAGGCAGCTGCCCCTTCCTCCACCTCACACTGATAAGCAGCGGGCCCTCCCTCCACCTCACACTGATAAGCAGCGGCACCTCCCTCTTCCGCACACTGATAGGCAGCAGCCCCTCCCTCTACCCACCTGATGGGCACGGCCCCCCCCTCCACCTCACACTGATAGCACAGCCCTCCCTCCCCTCACAGATAGGCAGCACCCCCTCCCTTAGGGGCAACTGATGGGCACCCCCTCCTCCGCCTCACACTGATAGAGAGCAGCCTATCCGTCTACCTCACTTAATAGTATCAGCCCTCCCCCCACCTCCACTGTACGCAGCACCTTCCTCCACCTCACAGTGATAGGCAGAATCCCCCCTCCCCTCACACTGATGGCAGCGGCCCCCCCTCCGCCTCATAATATAGGCACGCCCCTCACTCCACCTCCCCACTGATACAGCACCCCCCCCTCCCCCTCACAATAGGCACGGCCCCCCCTCGCCCAAAATGATAGCACAACCCTCCCTAACCTACACTGATGGGATGGCCCCCCCCTCCCCTACACTGATAGGCAGCCCCCCTCCCTCCACATCACACGTATAGGCAGCGCCCCTCCCTCCACCTCACATGATAGGAGGGGCCCCCTATCTCCACCTCAACTAAAGGGCAGCTGCCCCTTCCCCCACCTCACACTGAAAACAGCGGCCCCTCCCTACCCACACTGATAAGCCGGCACCCCCCCTACCGCCACTGAAGGCACAGCCCCCCCTTAGGCACTGATAGGCAGCGGCCCCTCTCTCCACCTCACACTGATAGACAACGGCCCCTCCCTATACCACACACCTATAGGCAGCAGCCCCTCCCTCTACCGCACACTATGTTACAAAGTTCCACCCCGTACAGGCAGACACAGCTAGTAACATCACTAACCATTTAAAGCAGGTGCAGCAAACAGAGAGGAGCTGAGTTTTACATTTTTATATATACCCTGCAATGTTTCTTTATAGGATAGGGGGGGAAATTAAACTAACGACAGTCAGGAATTGGAAAGTTTTTTTAAAAAGGGGTTTTTCTCATCACACATTTTTGCAGTTTGCACGGGTCATTCTCATATCTGCAGAGCTGTCATCCCCCTCCCAGGGCACAAGTCTTTAACCAAAAAATGCTGCACACAGGCTGAAATGGTAAAAAAAACTGAGAAATGATCTCTCCCCACTCTGTTATCAGGCAGGAGGGGGGAAACAAGTGTTAAGACTATTTTTTATTGGGGGGAATATTTAGGGCATTGTTAAATAGGAAGAGTGAATTAGCAGTTCAATCAAAAATTCCCCCAATCCTTCAATAGTGCTGGGGGGGAGCATAGAGGGCTCAGAGAGACTTTATTATACACCCAACATTGAAAGCTGAGCCAACTATTTCATTTCAATTTAAAAAACTCGAGTGCAGAAAGCCGATACAGGGGGGGACGGGCCATCTAGGGGACATGTCCCAACGGGCTGAATGACTATCAGGCACCAATCACAGAAAAGGGGGGGCTATCCGCCCTTGATGCAAAAAATGCTCTAAGCAACACGATTAGCTCATTTTGCATACTAATGATTTGGTTAATGAAAAACAATTGCAAAAGTTTTTAATTTTACTGCCCCCTCTTAAGATTGATTTAGGTATGAAAAAACCCCCTTTTAAAGAACATCTTTTACCAGACACGATTTGGAAAAATTACTCACAAAAAGTTGGGGAACTTGTTTTTTGGTTGAAATTTCAGGAGAACATAACTTTTTGTTTTTTTTTTTTTAAAGGGAACTAAATAATCCTTCTTCCTTTTGATGCACATGTACAACTGTTCAGTGTTTCAGGATTTTCTGCACAACTTCCTGATCTCTAACAAGGAGCTTAATAGCAAAATTCACAACAGATGTTTGATCCCTGAATCACCCAATACATTTAGGAGACCAAGATGACCTGACCACCCCACCAGGCACAGGCATCATCATCTTGCATGGACTAGAGAACATCTACGCTGGACGAGGGACGAATTTGATTCACTCAGAGCAGAAATGATGGCTTCCAATGATGCTGGAGACGTCAAGGAGAGTGCTATGCATCAGCCAGCCCTTGTCAGTCGTCTAGCACGCAGACCACGCTGATGTAACCGGTTACGAATGGTCTGAGGTGATGTCACAATGTGAACAGATGAGGAGGACTATGCAAATCCCATTTCAAATTATCCCCTGAATTTACTGGGCGACTCAGGGATCAAACACCTGTTGGGAATTTTGCCAATAAGATCAGCAAGTTGTGCAAAAAGTCCTGAGACCCTGAACAGTTGGACAAGTGCATCTAAATAAGAGAGATGGCCTCATTTAGTTTATTTAAAAAAAAAATCAAGAAATGTTATGTTCATCCTGAAATTTCAACTAAAAGCCAAATATCCCAAACTTTTTGTGAGTAGTGTATGTGAGATGGAATAACAATTGCCCATGGAGGCAAACAGCTTGCATGTGTGCCAGCCACTTAGTAGATTAGCCAAGCTGACAAAAATGACTACCACCCACTATGTGCATCTAATAGGATAAAATGTCTGTTTGGTGGATAGAGATGCGCCACTGACTAGAGCTAGTTAGGACCCTCAAAGATATCCTAACAAGCAAGTCTCTGCCTGGTGAACGATGACATTTATTTAGCATTTTCTGGTTATTAAAGTTAGTTACATATATGTATGAATAATCGTATAAGTTAAAGTCTGAAAAAGCAATGCTTTACTTTTTTGTTTTTTTAGGTGGTACAAATTCCTTTGATGACCTTTTGGTAAAGCTTGGACTAGAGGAATATAAAACCACAAAGCTAACACTTACCAGTGTTCTAAGTATTGGACCAGAAACTTGTAAAAAGATTGAAGCTCGTCCACTGAAGAATGTCCCCTGGTACTTCCTGCAAAAGCTCATGGCATTGAACGGAACTGCACGTAATTTACAACCACCGGACGTTGATTCAGAGGATGAAGATGTAGAGATTGACTTCAGTTCCACTCAGGAAGAAAGTCTTTTTATCAAATTCTGTGAACCCTCTGGATGTTGTGTGCGCTCTCCTGCATTGTTCTGAACACCTTCTGCAGAAACATATTTTATTGAAAATGTCCATGTGCCAGTTTGCTGTGCCCCTGCTCGTTCCTTCCTGTGATGGCTCTGACTGCACCCTTATTCTTTGGGCAATGAGGGATATTGTAAAAACATGGAGACCACAACGTATGAGAGAAAATAAAGGGTCTGTAGAGGACAAAGTGGTTAACATTTCCATGCCAATCTTCTCTTTTGCCAGGGTAGGAGAATACAGTTTATCAAAATCCAACCTTCTAAATCAGATTCTCAGCCCCGAAGATCAACATCATGATTATTTTGTGCATGAGAACATGGCTGGTGGGAATGTCAAAAGATTCATCTCCAAAGGATTGGTAGAAATATCCTGGTACTTTCCTGCTGGCAGCGACTCTGATCTTTTTCCTGATCCTCTTGCCATCGCCAACCTTCGAGGGGACCTTCTACATCACAGAAAGCAAGTCAGGTTCCTCACAAGCATCTCAACAACAGTCTTCATATTTGTTGGGAAAATGGATGAAGAGAACAAAGTTTTATCAGAGCTTGACATTTCCAGCGATAAATTATTTTTCATTATCAACATAACGTCCAATGATATTAAAGGGAAATGTACAACTTTCTTGGAGAAGCTATCACGAGCCAGTCACAGTAACTATTTATTCACCATAAGTAAAACAGATGATAACGATGGAAAACAGATACTGGAATTTCTCAGAAAGCTCTTTCCTGACCAAAACATGAGAAAAAAAATCATAATGTTGAACTCAAGAGTATCTCAAAATGGGAAGATAGCAAAGTTACTACAAATGCATATAAAAGAAAGGATAGCCAAAGAGGATAGGTATGATAATCTGGACGAAAGTGCAGAAGTTGCCTCTCAAATTGGAATGGTTGTGGATGAGAATTCAGAGGAATGTGTGAAGACAAAGCTACTTGCTCAAGAAATTACTAAATGCATCACAGATGTGAAAGATTACAAGAAGACAAACATGAAGCTGCAAGGAGATCTCTGGTCACGATTATCAAGAAATGAGAAGGAATTGTGCCGAATGAGGCGTCAAGAAAACAGATCCGGAGAAGAATACAGGTCAAAGATAATTAAGGATAATGTAGATCTGCGCAGGAAGCAATATCAAGAGAAAGTCCCCGACAACATCAAGACCTTTCTAGAAGCTCTCGTTATACTCTCTCCAGTGGAGAAAATGTATTTTTTGAATTGGATGCGTTTTTATCTTGATTCAGAATCAAGAAAGATTCAATCATCTGAAGATAAGAGTCTTGGTCAATTTTCACCTGACAGTAATTTAGGAATTGAACATTTTTTACGTGAACTGGGTCAATATTATGAGGCTGAATGTTCAATGGTAAAAAATGAAGAACTTCCTATAACTGAGAGACAATTTAATAACCTCCCTGGATTAGCTGCTGATCTACTGTTCAATGGGTTCCCATTGGAGCTCATGGATGGAGATGCCTCCAACATTCCCTTACAGTGGATAACTGATGTCTTGACTGAGCTGGATAAGAAGACCGGAGGACACTGTAGGATGAGAGTGATAACGGTGCTGGGAGTGCAGAGTACGGGGAAGTCCACCCTTCTAAACACCATGTTTGGTCTACAGTTCCCTGTGGCCAGTGGACGATGCACACGAGGAGCTTTCATGACCCTAATTAATGTTAAAAAGAACTTCCAGGAGGAGATGGGCTGTGAGTTTTTTTTAGTGATTGACACTGAAGGGTTAAAAGCTCCAGAATTATCTTCTGATGACAGTAATGAACATGACAATGAAATGGCCACATTAGTGGTCGGGTTAAGCAACATCACCATAGTGAACATGGCCATGGAAAATACAGCAGAAATTAAAGACATTTTACAGATTGTGGTCCATGCATTTCTGCGGATGACAAAAGTTGGTAAGAAACCAAACTGTCAGTTTGTCCATCAAAATGTGAGTGATGTGTCCGCCCATGACAAGAACATGAAAGAGAAAAAATTACTTCTGGACCAACTGGATGAAATGACTAAAGTTGCAGGAAAAATGGAGAGTAACTCTGATTTTACAAGATTTTGTGAAATCATTGACTATGATCTTGAGAAGGACAATTGGTACATCCCAGGCTTGTGGCATGGTAAACCCCCTATGGCTTCAGTCAACTTAGGATACAGTGAAAACATTCAAGAACTTAAGACATATCTTCTGGAATTTATCAAACAAAAAAGAAATTCTGACTGTTATAACATTAAAGAATTTATAGAATGGATAAAAAGTTTGTGGAACGCTGTAAAGCATGAAAAATTTATCTTCAGTTTTAGGAATAGCTTAGTTGCCGATGCCTATAACCAGTTGTGCATATTGTATTCAAATCTTGAGTGGCAATTTCGTAAAGCAGCATACAAGTGGATGACGGAGACTGAGAATGAGATAAAAAATCAATTTGCTGCCCAAAAAGAAAGTGACATTGGCACCAGTCTGACCAATGAGATACAACAACTTCTCTATGCGGAATCAAAGGAAATGGAAAACTGTCTAGAGGAATATTTTGAGGATGAAAATAAACACGTGAAGCTTTTAAAAGATTTCAAGGCAATATTTATGAACAGTGTCTCTCAGCTTAAATGGGAGCTTCAAAATTATCTAAATAACAAGTGTCAGGAAGTTATCCAAATAGAGAAAGAAAAAAGTAAAATCAGAAGCATTCTAGGAAATTACCAGAAAATAATTGAGGAAGAAGTCAGTAAACTCCTGAAAAAATATGAAGGTCACCAATCTAAACTTAGCAGCACAGAGCTAGAGTCTGAGTTTGAGACCATATGGAATGAAACATTGGAAGGGATTGAGCTGAGGACCTTAGAGAAAAAGAACATTGAGCAAAAAATCCTAGAACATCTGAGAAAAGACATGAAAAATAAACCAGGCTACATTAATGAGAAGTTAATTAACCTGAAGAACTTAGAGAAGTACCAGAGTAAAGTGTTCGAAATGAAAACTAAGTATCTTGAAGGGCAAAAAATCAAAGTAAACAAAAAGATATTTTCCCCTGAGTTCTGGAATGATGCAACTCGAGTCGCTGATACAATTCTAGACCGATGTAATACAGACATTGACAAGAAGGTTTCCACAAAACAGGATTACCATGACCTATTCTGTCAGCAATTACTGGACATCATAAATGAAGGTCTCAGTGAGAAAAATGTGGAAAAATATGAATTCAAACCATTTTTTGAACTGAAACTGAAATTACTTGTCTTAGGGAAGGCGGCTCCATTGTTCCAGAAGATGCATGAAGACTTTATCTATGAAAATGACCCAAAGCGTTGTCTTGAGGGCTTGAAGCTCGAGTATTTAAACACCTTTAGGCAAGTATATGAAGAGAAGGATGACGCCAAGAGGGCTCAGAGATTCTGTGATATGTGTCTGGAGCCGGCGTTGTGCGAGTACGTCACCTCAAACCTCGGAAAAGATCTTGTTGATGACATCTTGACGAGTGAAGACTCTATAAAATACGGAAGTAGAACTTTCTTTCAATCAACTGTACTGAAGCATCTACTTAAAGAAAAAAAGTTTTCTGAATATGTGCAGTATTGTCTTAACTATGAGATGTTCACTAAAAATTGGATAACAAAAGATATAACAGTCAGGTACAAAAAACCGTGAATGTCTGGGTCCACTAATTGCAGCAGTTGTGACCTATATCACAAAGAAAGTAAAACAAGTTCTTGAAGGTCAGTCATATCTACAAGATTCAGACTTAGGACAGTGCTTGGACACATTCTGTGAGACCCTGAAGAAAGACTTAGCAATTTCACAGAACAATATGAGTGTGGTCACATTTGAGAATTCCTCCAATGGTCAAAAGTTCTTCCAATATGTTCTTTCCTTCTTACCAGATGTTGAAAACAAGGTCAAAAACGAATTTCAGTCCTTGGATATTGAAGAGTTACTCTCCATGGTCCCAGTAAAGCCTCAAGAAGAATTGTTCAAAAAAGTGTTTGGATGTGGGAAGCAGTGTCCATTCTGTAAGGTACCCTGTTATGCCGGAGGTGCCAACCATAAAGAGCACTTTGCTTCCATACACCGACCTCAGGGCTTGGGATTGTACAGATGTATTGAAACAGAAGTTCTTTTTCATGAAGTCTGTACAACTGATGTGGTGACTGAAAGGCAATTCAAATGCATAGACACAAAATGGGAACTCCACAATTACAAAGAATACAGAAAAATTTACCCAGACTGGAAAATTCAACCCGACCCAAGCATCGAGGCCTCTGTCTACTGGAAATATATCTTCAAGGAATTTAACAAACGGTTTGCATTAAAATATAAAGCAAAAGAAGCAGAATTGCCAGAAGACTGGTATAAAATTACAAAGGAACAAGCACTGCAAAGTCTGAAATAAAATAAAGTGTAAAAAACCATAAAACGGCGACCATCTACTGCCCATCCCTCCAGTCTACCAGTGCTTCTATGGGGATTGTGTGGCTCAGTTTCTCTGTACTGCTTGACTTCACTTTTCCTTAACCGACTACAATAATTGCCCCAGTCTTGGTTACAAACCATTAACATTGGGAGTATTAGGTTTTTGGGTTCTGTATTTTGAAGATTCTAGTTAAAAGGGTTTTACCACGAAGTAAAATTGACGCTGGAAGCTTGTAAATTAAATGGTAAACATTTTCACCCTTCATTTTTATTAAAAATTCCATTTTTGTTTTAGCTGCTCCCTTAGTGATTCATAGAGTACACTCCTGGCTGCACATGCTTAGACTTCCCCTCTCCTCTCGGGCAGCTACTATCAGTCTCTTCGCTGTCTAGTAATCACACAAACTTACTGCTGACCGAATGTTTAATCCCAGATAATGTCATTCTACTCCCATCCTCTGTACTCCTTAGAAAATAGTCAAAAAGTGTAAAGAAATAAAAAGAAACCTTAATCAGGTATGTACAATGAGAAAAAAATCCATATGTTTGGTTCCTGCAGGGATTTGAACCTAGGACTCTTATGCTCAAAGGCAGGAGTGCTAACCACTCAGTTACATTGTAACTACTCACAGCTCTTTACATAAACAGACCTTTTACTAGAGTGAGCACACTGTGGGGAAAGGGCATGGTGATGTCAAGTCTGCTGGGTCACATGATATCGAACAAATTATACACGTCCCCTTCTGAAGACACTGAAAGCTGAAGTAGGACAAACTATGCATAAAATGCCTTTATGGTAAAACCCCTTTAAGCCTACTGTATATGTCAAAAACTATGTATTAGGGGATTTAAGGAATTGTCGTAACCATAAAAAAGATTATGGGGGACATGTATGAACTTCGGCTCGTCGAAGTTCAATGTATCATCTTTAGTGTTGAGCGATTACGTTGGCTATCGACATCGGGCGATAGTCGATAGTCGGCCACCATCGATAAGGTTTTTCGATAGTGAGCAGTCGATTATAAGCGATGACCATTAAAGTCTATGGGAGAGCAACAGCACCTTCATTCTTACACCAAACAGGGCTGGAGAAGCTGTAATTAACATCCACAACAGTCAAATTGATACGGGCTACATCTTAGGCAACACACTTAGGTTATAAAATCCACAGAAAAAAAAACACAGACCTTTCACTATCCCTGTCTTGTACCACAGCATGACCCTTAAACCTGTATCACCCCCCCAAAATTAAAAAGTCCCAAAAAGACTATGATTTGAACCATCATTTTACTTGAACGGGACATTAAATTTTTTTTTCCCGGGTCCGGGAACGCAGCATGACCCCCAAACCCCTGAAATACCCCCAGATTTAAAATGCCGGAAAAGAAGTCTTTCAACCCCCAATTTTGGGGTTTCACGGGCCCTTGACATCCCTTTGGTCCTGGGCCACAAAAGGGAACCCCAAACCGGGCCATGACCCCCATTTTTAAAAAAAGGGGCCGGGAAAAAGGATCTTAAAACCACCATTTTATTTTCACGGACATTGACTAAACCGGGCCTGGGCCACAGCATGACCCCCAAACCCCTCATAAACCCCCCATTTAAAAAGTGCCGAAAAAAGGATCTTTAAAACCACCATTTTGTTTCACTGGACATTGACTAAACCTGCCCCGGGCCCACACCCATGAAGCCCCAAACCTGCATAACCCCCAGATTTAAAAAAGTCCCGGGAAAAAAGGGAGCCCTTAAACCCACCTTTTTTAGTTTTCACTGGAAAAATTACTATCCCTTTCCCTTTGGCCCACACCCGACCCCAAAAACCGCAAAACCCCCCAATTTTTAAAAAGGGGCCGGGGAAAAGGGGAGTTTTTAAACCACCTTTTTTAGTTTCAGTGGACTTTGACTTTTCCCTGTCCTGGCCACACCCTAAACCCCAAAACCGCAAAACCCCCAGATTTAAAATGCCAAAAAAGGGAGTTTTTTTCAACCCCCTTTTTATTTTCATTTGGACATTGACTATACCTTCCTGGGCCACAGCATGACCCCCAAAACCCTGCATGACCCCCAAATTAAAAAGTGCGGGGAAAAGGAGTTTTTAAACCCCACCTTTTTTATTTGCCCCGGGACACTGACTATACCTTTCCTGTCCCACAGAAATGCCCCAGGGCCGGATTTTAACAGTGGGTTTGCGTTGAGAGCCCACCCCTGGGGGTCCGTCATCTTTTTAAACACGCGGGTTTAAAAAATCCCCTTTATGACGCACAACAAAAACTGCCCGTGTTTAAAAGCAGAGTGCGGAAGCGGAAGTGGGGAAAAACTCCAGCCTTTTCCTCATTTCCACAGTCAATACCGGGGTACGCTAGCCCCCCGTATGAGTTCACCAATTGATCTTCATTTGGAAAAAACGGTGGTTAACGCTCCTTACCCCAGGTCCCCTTTTTTTCCCTTGGGCTTTCCCTTTTTTCATTTTACTAAAACGTTTTTGGAGGAAAGGGTCTCTGAACTTTTTTCCTGCCCTTGTTTCCATACCCCAGGGGCCTCTAAATTTAACCTACACTGGAAAATTTTTTTCCTGTACCATCCCTTGTAAAATTTTCCAAGGGGAAATTTTTTTAAAAACAGCTTTTTTTTACATGCAAGTTTTTAGTACTTTAATTCTTTAGAAAACACATTTTTAAAATGGGATAAAACCCCCCAAAACCATTCTTTGTTTTCTTTTTTAAATTTTTGTTTTAAAAGGGGTTGTCTCAAAAAGGGATTGATAGTTTATTTTAAAAAGATTTTTGGCAAAAAAACAAGTAAATTTTGGGAAATTTATGTGTCCATTAACAGGCCCTCCCCATTCCTTTTTCTGACAGAAACCCCCACCCCCCTTGGGAGCCACTTTTTGAAAAATTGTGAAAAAACAAAATGTTCTTTTTAGAAAAACATTTTTTTAAGAAAAGGACCGTAGTAAACCCTGCTGCCAAACAAAAGGTTCCTTCCAAAAATTCAAAGCAAGACCCTTGAGCCACTTGGGACAAAATGTGAAGAACAAATGTCTGTCAGAAACATCATTTTTTTAGAATATACCTGTAGTATAGCTGCATGTCACAGCAAAAATGCCCCCAAAAATTCAAAACATGACCCTTGGACCACTTTGACAATTGTTAAGTATACAAATTCAATTATAACACAAATTTTTTATAATAGGACCTGTAGTATTGCATGCATTTCAAGCAGCACTGACCAAAAAATTACATGAAAAATTACTTCTCAGCCACTGTTAAAAAGTGGTGAAGGGAGACAATGCACAGTAGAATCCACATTTTCTGTTCCAAAGGACCATGATTATTGCTGTATCTACAGCACCGATGACCTCCAAAAAATTTATAAATATGACTTTCTCAGCCACTGTTAAAAATTTTGAAGGAGCGAAAAGCCTACTTGAGAAAACCACATTTCTGTCAAAGGACCATGATTAGTTTTGTATCTCACAGCAACATGACCCAGCAAAAAATTATAAATATGACTTCTCAGCCCACTGTTTAAAAATTGTGAGGCAACATGACCCAAAAAACCATGACAAATGTGATAAAATTCTAAAGATGAAGTACGAGTGAAATGGAATATGGTTTTGTCATAAACCCTTGGTGTCCTTCTATTAGCCTCCTCACAGCAAAACCAGCAAAATGAACTGTTGGGCATTGAGAATAAAAATTGCAGCGTAAGAAATGACAATTTAAAGAAATAATTTTTCAAGTAGGACCATTTCTTTTGTGAGAGGGAATGTGAGTAATACCAGCAAACTAATCGGTGGAACCTCGCAATTGGGGCCACAACATGCATCAGAGATCTATGCCTGATGAATGCGGCCGTCAAAACGAAAAACAGTAGTGCAGAAGCAGAGTGTGGAAGCGAAGGGTGTTGAGAACTCCAGCCGTCCTCAGTACAAGTCAATACCTGGTAGAGGCTTTGCGCCTCTCGTGATGAATGTGCGGACCAATTGAGCTCACCTTGAGCGTGAAATATGTGTGTTCGTAACGCTCCTTTATCCACCCATGTGCCCTTTTTCTTGCATTCTTTTTCTCATTTTACTCAACGTGCTGGAGTGAAATGGTCTCTGAACTTTGTTCTCTGTCCCGTGCTCCATACTCCATGTCCTTGAATAACCTACATCTGGGTCATAGTTTTTCCTGTACCTACCCTTTGTACAAATTCAGAGGAATTCTTTTTTTTTAACAGCTTATTTTGTGTGTACATGCAAGTTTTTATAACTTTAATTCCTAGAAAACACATTTTTAAAATCGGATGGAAACCCACCATGTCTTTGATTCTCTTTTTTAATTGTATTAAATGGGTTGTCCTCAATAAAGGGATTGATAGCCAATCTGTTAAAGAACTGGAGCACAAAAAAAGTCCAATTTTGCAATAATGTGTCCCATTAACAGTGTCCCTACCTATTCCTGTTTCTGACAGACATCCCCCTAGTGAGCCACTCTGACCATTGTGAGAACAAATGTCTGTTAGAAAACAACATTTTTAGACGATAGGACCTGTAGTATAAGCTGCATTCACAAGAAGTCAAAATGACCCCCAAAAAATTCTAAAACATGACCCCATTGAGCCCAACTTTTGACAATTGTGAAGCTAACAAATGTCAATTAAAACAAATTTATTACTGAATATACCTGTAGTATTGCTGCATTTCAAAAAGCAGCATGACCCAAAAAATTATAAAAAATTACTTCTCAGCACTGTTTAAAAAGTGTGAAGGATAAATGCCACCTTAGAAGCCCACATTTCTGTTTCCAAAGGACCCTGATTATTGCTGTATCTCACAGCATCAAGACCCCAAAAAATTATAAATATGGACTTCTCAGCCACTGAGTTATAAAATTGTTGAGGGAATAAATGCCACTTAGAAGCCGCCATTTTTTCTGTTCCAAAGGACCGATGATTATTGCTGTATCTCACACAGTCAACATGGACCCAAAAAATTATAATAGACTCTCAGCCACTGTTAAGAAATTGTGAGGCAACAGAGACCCAAAACCATCTTCTGACAATGTGATAAATTCTAAGATGAAGTGGGAAGTAAATGGAATAGAGGTTTAGTGTCATGAAAACCTGTTCTTTTATGTCACCTCAACAGCAAAACCAGCAAATGAACTGGTTGGGAATATAAATAAAAATTGCAGTAAGAAATTATCATTTTAAAAATAATTTTTCAAGAAGGACCATTTCGAGTTTGGAGAGGAATGTGTAAGTAGACCCAGCAACTTAATCGGTGACCCTCGCAATTGGTGGCCACAACATCATCAGATATCCATGCCTGCAATTCATCTTGAAGAAGAGTCAAACGATCCACATTATCTGTGGAAAGCCGGATGGCGTTTGTCCATGTAAAGACTCCAGTGCTGAAGGTCCGCTCAGATATGACGCTGGCTGCTGGGCAGGACAAGCACTCTAAGGCGTGACGAGCCAGCTCGGGCCATTCGTCCATACTAGTGGATACCCAGAAGTCTATTGTGTCCGAAACACATACAAGAAACATCGGTGTGAGACTCAGATAAGTCGTGCACATTGCGTCTTAAGCTGGCCTCAGGTGTTGTATCTGTGGCATGCATTGCATGCTTTGGTGAGGTGGTAATAAAGATTGCCAGGAGGCCAACCCATAAGGCTTCGCCACCTTGCTGCTGTCTGCCACTGCTGCGCTACGGCTTACTTGTCACTCTTCCTGCTGTCACTGAGGTCGCTGGCGTTGTTCAACCGTGACATTTGACAGAAACGTGGAAGCCGACGCAACAGATGTCTCCATTTGATCAAATCACAAGGTCTCCATTTCCTGCATTTACTCTCTCTATTTGGTGGGTGGAAGGAAAGTGCTAAGTTTATGTTTTGTACCGGGGATACAGGAGGATGGCCAAACAGCAACGCCAGTAACTGTTGTTCAATTTGATGGCCTTAATGCGAGGTATCATGTTGTGAGGAAATAGAAGCATCAGCACTCATGTGAGAAATGGAGCTTGCTTCCCAAGCCTCTTCTGGTTGAGGCACTTACAAACTCATCTTCCTCATCTGATGCCATCAAACAAGCACGGCCAACCTCTTTCAAGCAGGGAACGTTCGGTGTCTAGGATTACCTCCTCCTCCTCCTCCGCTTCCCTCCGGCCACAAACAGACAACACACGCCCTGACTTGCCCTCAGATAGATGCAACCCTGAGAGCTGCAGGTGCCGCGCCTTGACACTAGCTCTGAGGACCCTGAACCACTGCCTAATGAAGACCAATAAAATTGAGAAACTGTCGGGCCTTGTGGATTTATGGAGAGAAAGGCCTCCGTGTCGTGCATCTGTTGTCTTCCTGCGTCCGTCCTCCTCGCTGGCGGGAACCTGATGTTTCAAACGTGTCCAACTATCGTTCCAGAAACTTAGATCACCACAATGCTCATGCTGACAAGGGCATCGTACCGCACTGACCATGCGTTTGGTGGCTTCTTCAAACTCTGGCAATTATGGTGCGCAGCTAGCCGTCTTTCAGCCTGCCCTCCACACTCGTGCTCAAACTCGAACACCCCGAGTCCGCCACCGCTGCTTGTCAGCCATGTGTCCCACTCCATCAGTACTGGCGTAATGGCATGTTGACGCAGCTCCCACAATCGCGGGATGCATAGGATGGGTGAATTCCAGCATGTTTGCCAATCACAACTAATGAAGAACGGTTCGACGGGGAGGCCGATCTGACGCTGCAAACGCAGCCCAGGCGAAAGGACGTAAGTGCAGGGGTGCAACGGCGGAATGTGCGAACTCAGGAACCTCAAAGCCTTCCCAGCAGCAGTCCAGACCGGTAGCTCTTTAGAAATTTATGGCACAGACAAGGTTCATAGACATGTGCCCAGCAAGGGAATGTGCTCCAGGCCGTACCGATCTTAAGGGCGGCCAGCCGCTTTCCGCCAGTTATCGCACACAACCTTTGCCTGGCACAAGGTTCTTGTCACCCAGCCAGCGCTCGGTAGTTCCGTTGAGGAGAAGCCGGCCACAGCTCCTGACGCTTTGTGTGACGGTCTCCAAGGACTGATTAATTCACTCGCTGGTGTCCACATGGGCACTTGAGTGCCACCGACGACCTTGGGGAAAGAGCCCGTGCCACCCTCCTGCGGCTTTTGAAGAGCGTAGCGCCAATGCCTAAGAGGCCACCGTCACCCCGCATAGACATACACACCAGCTGCACCCAGTTAGCTGTGCACAAGATATACGGCGCCTTGGCCGTTGCTTACTAGTCCATGTGTCCTGTGTGTACGACGGATGGACTTTTCCGGGACCTAGATTCAGACACACGCGCTTGAAATACTTCTAGGATTACACGTGGCTGCCAGGGCAGGACGGCTTTTTCCTGGCAAAGAAATGCCTGCTCGGCATCTGGTATTGGGGGCAGGCGAGGGGCCAAAAGGACGCAGGTGGAACCTATCTGTGTCACACCAGAACAGAAAGGGCAGACATTTCCAGAGGCCACAAAAGCCTGGCAATGCCGACATTCAGGCTTTTGACTTTGGGAAGGGTTTGGGTTGAAGTGTTTCTTTCTTCCTGCTCCCAAACCGGAAGACAGAAACTGGCTACTAGACCTGTCACTGTACGGACGTATGAGCAGGTCGTCAAACTGGCGGAAGGAGAAGGGTAGATGGGTCCTGGTGGTGCAGGTGGAGTACTCGGGCGATCGGTTGGAGGCTGAATCGGGGGCTGATCCCTGATCATGACTCTGAGAGACCACAGCGGACGCACGTCTGAGGAACCTTGCGGGTGGTGGCTCTGGAGAAAGGAAGGTGGTGACGGAGACAAGAGGGTGATGACAGTGGTTGGAAGCCCGGCGTAGGTGTCCTCGCCTTTTTTGGCCAAGCTGGTTTCCCTCCATTTGCAACACATGATTCGCTGCATTGTGACTAGACATGTGGTGGTGGTTAACCCTTAAGGTTCTTGCTCTCCTTATGCCGTTTACGGCAAAGGCTGCATATGACATCGCTGTGTGAATCAGAGGCTTGGCTCAAAGAAGGTCCAGCTTGAGAGGTCCTGGACCTTTTTGACTGCGATAATGCGAGGATCGGTGTTTTGCGCTGACCGTCGGGCTGCGGCTGGCGGAATCATATCATCGGTGGTTGGATTCTGAGACCGCCCTCCTCCCTTTTTGGTGGCTGGACCTGTATTGACACTACCCCATCGTCTTCCTCCTCGTTCCACTGATGAAGCGCTCCGTCGCAAGAAAATTCTGCGGAAAGGACCAGGATGGATCCGCAAGGACATCATCATCATCATCATCAACACAGTGACTTGGTCGCCTGACTTTCTGCATCCATAAGCTGCGGGCTACAATCAGAGGGGCACTGCAAGGCATTGCCGACCGCCCGTGGATTTTGCCGATATGACACGGCTGCCTTGCACCTCCCTCTGATGGCATCAGTAAACTGGGCGTCAGAGCAGACTAATCATCCTCTTGATCTTTAACATGCCTACTGAACCCCAACCGCATTTTTCATCAAGAAGGTCCTTCCAGACAATGGATTTATCCACAGTGGTGGATTCACACTTAACGAGTTGACATTTGGCTTGCTTTTCATGATGACGGATGCTGAAGATGCTGAATGACAAACCTTGTGGCCGTGACTGGGAGGACGAGTAGGTAAGACTGCTGGAAGCATGTTGCATTAACCACTGATAGGACAGATTGGTGATGCTGTTCGTTACTGAGAGTACACAGGCCCTGAGCCCAATCGATGAACAGCTGACTGTCCTGCAACTGGACGATCCGCTGGCATGCGGCTTTGTCGCCAGCACTGTAAGGAGCTACCTTCTCTCGTACCTCTACCTCCATGTGCTAAACCCCCTCTTTGCTCGCTTACCACCTTCATTCGCTCCATGTTCAGAAATATACAAATTTCAGAAGGTAATGGAATAAGTTTTGGAAGTACCTTATAAAATGCCGGCAAATCACAGCTATTCTCAAATCCCTCTAATCATAACAAAATTGCTGGATTCAAAATATAACGCAAAAGTGTCCCTATCAACAAATCTGAACTGGGCAAAAGTCAAAAAAAAACCACGTATCTGTTATGTTTTTTCGTATAATACACGGTTATTTTTTGCACCTTTCTAATTCACCTGTGGTGACTATAAGAGATTCTGTTTTAAGATTTTACGTGGAAGCTGCGTCCATTAACAAAGCTGGGTGCGCAAAGTCAAAAAACACGTATCTTTTATGTTTTGCGTAAATACACGTATTTTGCAACAAACAACCTGTGCAGACTACAAGATTGCTGGATTGTAATTTAACTGCAAGGTGGATATATCAAAACACAGTGTAATGGTAAAATTGAAAATGAACACCTATCTGAAATGTATACTGAAATAAAAGTGAGTTTTGCTACCTAACAAAAGAGACCCCTGCATTACTAGAAATGATGTGTATCCAATATAAGTTCAGGCTGCCCAATATCCAGGAATTATTTCAATAGCAAACTGTTAATAATAAAGATATTCCACATACAATGTCTACACTAAGTCTTGTGAACTTTATCCAGTGTTTCTTTATAGATAGAGCTTGTCTGTGTTTCGCCCGCGGGCCCCCCCCCCCCCCACAACTCCCTGACTTACAACGTCAGATGCAGCTTTAAAATTCTCTAGCTAACTACATAAAATCTTCCAATCTCCTAATCTAACTAAATTGGAAGGATCATAGCTAATAGTAGAGGTTTCTCTGTGCAGAAATAACTAATTTGGCTGAGCTGTTTGGCCACAGGCAGAGCGCACGTCCTATTCCTAGAAGACCTGAGAGCACTAAGAGCTGAACAGGAACATCTGTTCTATGTTAAAACGAGGGTCATGTTGTATTCTTTTCCAGCAGAGTCGCAACCATACACATCCCAGTCATGACGTCCACACCACATCTCACCCTGTCTCTATTCTGTAACTGATTTGCTGGCCAGCCCAAAATTTACAGGAACCGCCAAAAACAGAAGCCGCGATCTAAATAGATGATCACAGATTTTAACCTTAATTATCGCATGATTCTGAAAATTTCGATTACCATAAAAACCTTGCCGATTTCAACTTTGCCGATAAAAATCACTCAACACTAGTCATCTTTTTTTTGGTGTAAACCGCGCCTGATGTATGCTGGTGGCCGCAGTGTACTCATGAATGCTGTGCAAGCTTCGACGCCTCCGGCTCAGACAGACAATATTGAAGATAGGTCCCGGCCTTGTCGAGCGGTAATGCGCCCCGCTTTTGGCCGACCGAGGCATTCATACATGCTTCGAGTTTTCGAAGTGGTCGAGACCCACCCCAGAACGCCCCTTTCTTGTAAGGTGCAATTGGAAAGTGGCGAAGCTTATTATACACCAGAAAAAGTGTGAAAAGCCCGATCATACATGTCCCCCTATATGTGTCTATCAGGTGAGGAATGATGTATTGTATATGTGATGAGTACAAGGTCAATGACTAGAGAGAAATGAACCCTCTGTGCCAAAGTATTTCTGAGAAATTGTTGCTTTTGTTCTTCATGGTTGTCCTCATCTTTATATGGAAGGGAAGACGATTGTATAAACTGTAATATTCATATAAATGTTTAACTAACTTCAATAAAGTCAATTATTCTGGTATTTTATGGCAAGTGTCAATGCAGACCCTAAATATTCATTAAAGTATTACGTACAGCAGCAATCTATACAATTGAAAAGCAAACCACATACCACAAACATCTCCAATAGCTGCAGAGGCTCCTGGGTAAAACAGTTTCAGAGATGTTGATTTACATGTTTGAAGGTTCTGGAGATACATATTATGATGCATAGAGAGACTCATGGCCTTAGCAGTTCTTCGCCAAGAGAGCCTCTTCATTCGTTATTATTAGTGTTGAGTGATGAAATCGAAAAAAGTTTAAATCAGGCAGATTTTCACTAAAATCTTGGTTCTGCGATGAAGAGATTATCTTTCTTAAAATCTGATCAATAATCGACATTGCGGATTCCAATTGTGCCGTTTTTAGCGCTTCCTGTAATTTTGGCGGCCAGCCAATCAGCACAGATCACAGGAGGGGTGAAGAACATCACCAGTGGGGTGTGTAGGGAACTCATTGGCTGCTGAAATCACGTGACCCCATTTTATCTATGTCACTGCACTTCTGATCAGCAGCATTAGCTCCTATACAGCGAACAGAACGGATCGCTGTCTCTCTGCTCTGCTTTTTTCAAAGCTAGTAAAAACTATTTGTCAGCGATTTTTACTATTGAAAAGGATCCTTGATAGAGTAGTTAGCTTAGGGTACAGCAGGATTAGACAATTCTACTTAATATTAGTTAGAGACTTGGAAACAGCTCCAGTGCTCTGAACAGCACAGCTGGTGGAGGGGGGGGACGCCTGGTTCGGGGGGAGAGGGGACAGATACTGCATCAGACATATTTCTCCTCTCAAGTCACTGTGAAATAGCACCAAATTTTATTTCTGGGTAGCCAGCAGCCAGCACAGTCTGTTCAGGGTGTCCCTTTCTTGTGGGGTGCTCTTCTGCATTTATTACTCATATTTGTCCTCTCAAGCCACTTAGAAAAAGCACCCAATATTATTTCTGCATTGTCAGCAGCCAGCACAGTCTTCGTTACGGGTGTCCCTGTGTTCTGGGGTGCACGTCAGCATTTATATTACTCATATTTCTCGTCTTAAATCACAGTGAAATAGCACCCTTTTTTTTCTGCGTTGCCAAGTTGTTGGTCCCTGGTGCAAAAAGTGCTAGGGGTCTCCTGCCAGTTACCATGTGCCATTTCCAATACCAATGTCTTCTCATGTGTCACAGGGGCCCCGTAGCAGCTGCTACCGCTGTATCTGCTATGGCTGCGCCATCCCCATGTATTCGGTTAGCCTTTGAAAGGATTGGATTATTTTAGCCTGTGAATTTTTTTCTGTGACTCTTATAGCCTAATTGTCTTGCCTAAGATGTAGCACGTATCCAGTTTCCTGTTGTGGATGTTAATTCCAGCTTCTCCTCACCTGTTTGGGTTTAAGAATGAAGCTGGTGTTCCTCTCCCATAGACTTTAATGGGAATCGAAGATTAATCGCAATCGAAGATCGAACATCGGCGAGATGATTCCACCATATCTGGAATCGACTCGAAGCACATTATTGGCCAAATCGCTCATCACTAGTTATTATCCCTAGTAAAGCTCCATGTGGCCACTGCATGGGAAATTTAGTGTTACATGACGGCTATTCAAAATATTGAGGGACATGTAATCATTTACATTTGAAAGCACTCATTCAGGAATTGCAGAAGAATGGAGGCCTCTCTTTGGTCATTGTCTGCTCCTGCTCTAACAATAATAAATAGCTACGAACCTTTCTTCCATTATGTTAGGGAATTGCAGCTTAGTCATTCTCCAGAGTGGAATTGCTATGCAAGCAAATCCTCTAATTAGGCAAAAAGATGTCAGAGAAAAGAAATCCCACTCAAACAACTATCTACAATCCAACCTCAAGGTGGCAGAGTCTAAGGCAACCTCTAGGTCGGGGGTGTAACTACTGGGGCAGCAGACGTTGCAGCTGCTACGGGGCCCGAGCTGGGCCCCGTAGCAGCTGCTAGTGCCTCTGCTACCCCGGCACATGCTGCCTCTGAACGCCCAGGCCCTCTGTCCCGAGTGTTCAAAGACAAGACTTCACGATCTTAGCAGAATGGGGTGCCGTCAGCATTCTGCTCTGCTAATCTGCCTGATAAGCTTAAGGGTATGTTCACACGATGTACTGTGGCACCTACAGTACGCACCGCAGTACATCGTGTGTTTCGGGAGCTTGCGCTAATACGCGCATATTCCCGTGCCGCTGGGGGGGGGGGGCGGCGGCCCGCAGTCCCCATATACATTCATTAAACGCGGCGTGTATTCGCCGCAAATAATTGACATTTAACTTATATTTTACGAGCGGGGAGAGGAGGCATAATCTATAGTTCTCTATGAGAGTTATGGATTACCGTAATTATGGGGCGCATTTCCCCGCATATTAAGCGCAGTACGTCGCAAAATATGTAGGGAAATGCGCCCCAAAATAAGCCATGTGAACATACCCTAAGGCCTTAGGCCTCAAGCCTACCAGGCGCCATATCATCGTCATATCATTGCGCCACCTGTGCCAAGCACATACACTGTCCAGGAGCTTGTGGCATTGGGGGAGCAAAAGAGACAGGTGAGTTAGTTATTTCTTATTTTTACACTAATGGAGCCTGCCTAAACCCTGCCTGCCTACCTATATTACCCCCTATAGCCTACCCTAAACCCTGCCTATCTACCTATATGAGCCCCTATAGCCTGCCCTAAACCCTGCCTGCCTACCTATATGGCCCCCTATAGCTACCTAAACCCTGCCTACCTACCTATATGCCCCCTATAGCCTACCCTAAACCCTGCCAATCTACCTATATTACCCCCTATAGCCTACCCTAAACCCTGCCTATCTACCTATATGAGCCCCTATAGCCTGCCCTAAACCCTGCCTGCCTACCTATATGGCCCCCTATAGCTACCTAAACCCTGCCGGCCTACCTATATGCCCCCTATAGCCTACCCTAAACCCTGCCAATCTACCTATATGAGCCCCTATAGCCTACCCTAAACCCTGCCTGCCTACCTATATGGCCCCCTTTAGCTACAAAAACCCTGACTACCTATATGTCCCCCTATAGCCTACCCTAAACCCTGCCTATTTACCTAAATTAGCCCCTATAGCCTACCCTAAACCCTACATGCCTACCTACATGGCTCCTTATAGCCTACCCTAAACCCTGTCGGCCTACCTATGTGGGCCCCTCTAGCCTACCTAAACCCTGCCTACCTGCCTATATTTCCCCCAATAGCCTACCTAAACCCTCCCGGACTATATGGGCCCCCTATAGCGTACCAAAATCCTGCCTACCTACCTATATAACCCCCTATAGCCTATCGAACCCCTGCCTGCTTATTTGGGGCCCCCTGTAGCCTATTTACCTACCTACATATGTGGGCCCCACCTACAGCCTATCTACTTAGCTACCTGGGGCTCATCTACAGCCTACTTGTGGCCAACCTACTGCCTACCTAGCTATCTGAGGCCTAGCAACATCCTACTTAGCTACCTGGGGCCTATCTGGGGGCTTCCTACCTAACTGGGGCCTAAATACTGTCTATCTAAAGCCGTATATGCAGGAAAAGAAAAAAGAAGAGAGGGGGCGCACAATAGTGTTATACTGTAAACAGTATATATAGGTAGTGTCAGATGGTAATTTCCCTTTGGGTTGGCTATAAAAAAGAGGCCAAACACTCATAAGCGTTTGCAGGGCTATTTTGTACCCCTTTAAACCCTTACTACGGGACGAGGCCCCTTAGCACTCGTTCGGAGGGCCCGGGGGGAAAAAAGTTGCCAAGAGGAAAAAAAAAAAAAAACAGCCCCCGGGCCACGTGCAGTGGAGAAAAGAAAAAGCCAGGCTAAAGGCTTTAAATTTAAAAAAATGTTTATTCTTAAAAAATGGTGCGGCTTACGAGACACAAAAAAAAAAAATAAGACATAAAAAAAACTTTACGCTTTTGGCGCTGCACCCCGCTTCATCAGAAGTGTACTTTTCGAAAAAAAAAACTATATATAAAAATCCCGGGCAATTTCAGTAATTATTGTTACTTTTCAGATGGGGATGTGGATACACAGGTGATGCAAGAAGGAAAGACAATTGGGGAGGGAAGTGTCAATCAAGTGTGAAGGAGAAAAAAAGAAACGAAGAGACAAGAACTGATGGGTTAAAACTACGTTGTCTTTGATATATGTAAAAAAACAAAAATAAAAAAAGTTAAAATAGGTGTGTTTCTTTTTTTATAGTAAGGTGTTGGGGTGAACATTTTAGGGTGTGAGTATTTAAACATATTGTGGGGTTCTTAAGAGGAAAAAAAAAACAAAGAATTTCTTCCCGATAGAATGGACATGGGAAAAAAGTGACCAAAAGGGAAAAGGGGCGGTAAAAAAAAATCAATGGTTCTTGGGTTCTAATTAAAAATGGATGGCGCTAAAAACGAGGCAAGCGCGCTAAAGTTTTCCTATTTCAGGAAAGGGCTATGTTGGTTTAAAGTGGAGGTAAATTCAATTCGCCCTAGTATAGATATAAAAAGTCTTGTGATTGGTTTTAAAATAAAGCGGGGCCGTATGAACTGGCAATCCCTGGTGAAGTATGTAGTATGAAGTCTTGGGCAGTCTGGCCGGGAAAATTAAAAAAGCCAATCAAAACAAAACTACTTCTCTATGGGAGATGACGGGGGAAAAAAAAAAAAGAGTTTACAGACTTAAGCTAAATGTAACTGAATTTGAGTTTTTTTAAGCGCTAAAGTAGTAAACAGAATAAATGAAAAACTCAGGAGTTTGAAATTATTGTTACAGAGAAAAATAAATATAATAAAATAAAAAACAAAATATAGAGCTGTAATGAAAATTTCTAAGATCTATGTACATTCTATCGAATGCGTACAGTTCAGAAATAATAATGGACATAGTTCAATGATTTGAAAGAAGGTCCCAATTAGTGCAGATATATAAAAAGCCGGCAGGAGTAGAAACAGTCAGTGTGTCCAAAACTGCCGAAAGTATAGCTTCAAGCAATGAATAGATGCAAATTGACAGCCTTTACTGTGGTTACTCTTGTAAAAATATATAAAATGGACCATAAAACATTATAGAGACCTAAATGTTTCTTTAATTATAATATTGAATCACTGCAGTTTGTGCTTATTGTGTGCTATAATTATTATGATGGACTAAAAACTCAATGAAGGTAGGTTTGCTAGTAAATTTTATTCAGTGGCATCGTTAAGACCCTTTGGGAGGAAACTAGGGTATGTATACTGTAAATCAAGAAAACATTTCTTTTTTTTGGAGAGCTGTAGACGATTAGTATGTTTTGGGGAATAAACACCGGAGTAATGTTTAGGACTGTAAAATCTCCTGATGATTCATTACATTGGCGTAGAGACATTAAATGAATTAATTGTGTCAAAGATATACTGGACACAGGACATCCACTTTTAACTGTCAGAAAAAGAATTCATAATTAAAGGTCTCGAACTTATATTAGAAAATAATTTTTCTTACCACAACAGATCGAGGACACTGCATGGGCACCAGAGTTTCCCCCATCGTACGCTAATATTTTTATGGGAGCTCTACGAGACAGAATACATCTACACCAACAAATCCTTTTTCCCACTATATACTCTCTATAAGACGATATATAGATGACTCCATTTTTATTTGACAGGAACCCCCCCCCCACCGAACCTTATTCCTTTGTTCATCTAAACATTGAACAATAACACAAAAGGAATTTCCTTGTAGCTAAAACAAGTAAATACTCTATAGGAATTTTTGATTTAAACCTATCTATAAAACAGGGAAATTAACACTACCACACACTTTAGGAGGTGGACAGCCAAATTCATACATCAATTTCAAGAGAGCACATTACAAGCCATGGCTCTGCACTATTACCTACAGTCAATTTAAAAGATATAAGAAAAAATTTACTGAGTTTTTGATTATAATTCACAAAGAGAAATCCTTGAAAAAAAGATTTCCACTAGAGAAAAAATTTCCTGAAAAACTTTTTATTCAGATGCAAGAGATAACGTAAATACTCTGAACAAAAAGGATCTGCCTTGAAAAAAAGAAGAAAACGATGAAGAATTTAAATGAATGGTAAACACTCCAAAATAAAATTACTCTCTCATTACACAATTTAATTCTTCAAGACCTGCTATACAAATGATACTAGCCAACACCGGTACATTCTCAAAAAGATCCCTATTTACGTCGGTTTTACCCGATAAAACACGGCATTATCTACAGGAGAGCAACCTAACATTCAAAAACTTGTAGCCCCAGCCGGGTCAAAGACTCCCACAGAAGTAAGCGGCAACAACCATCCCACACCTGGAAGTCACCATGTGGCTCCTCTCTTTGCTTTGTTTTCTAGTATACCATAAGGGTCTCATATCAAGCTCCAATACCACAAATGAAATATATCCTATAAACACACACTGACTGCAAAAGTTGTTCGTTATCTTAACGTTATTGGAATGCAGTTGCACAAATTCAATATGTCGGCTGAACATCACGCACCTTCTTCTTAGCCTCAATGCAATAGAGCATGTGTAAAAAAGAGCGTGATATGTTACACAGTGTCTCACGCATGGTAATGATTGCCATCAGAGAGATTTTACTGTCATAATAATTAACTCTAAAACATTTTTTTTTAACCTATATTTCCGGTTGATTTTAATTCCCCAAAACTATCTAATCAGTCTACAGGCTCTCAGAAAAAAGAATTGTTCTGGATTTACAGGTTACAGCCCTGTTTCCAAAGGTCTTAACTAGTGTTGAGGATTACGTTGGTTCGACATGGGCGATAGTCTATAGTTCGGCCCACTATCGAAAGGTTTTTCGATAGTGAGTAGTCGATCATGAGCGTATGACCATTAAAGTCTATGGGAGAGCAACAAAACCTTCTTTTACACCAAAACAGGGCTGGGAGAAGCTGGGAATTAACATCCACAACAGTCAAATGGATATTGTACATCTTATGGCAACACCTTAGGTTATAAAAGTCACAGAAAAAAAGTCACAGACCCATTCACTATCCCTGTTTGTACCACAGGGCATGACCTTAACTTGCATCACCCCACAAATTAAAAAGTGCCAGAGGGCAGTATGATTTGCCACATCATGTTACTTGAACTGACATTGATATCCCTGTTCTGGAAAACGAGCATGGAGCCCCAAACCTGCGATGACCCCAGATTAAAAAGTGCCGGAAAAAAGGAAAGTGTCTTTCATCAACCCTATTTTTGTTTCACTGGAAATTGAATATCCCTGTCCTGGGCCACAGCATGTGCCCCAAACCTGCATGACCCCTGATTAAAAAGTGACGTGTAAAAAAAGGAGTCTTTCAACCACCATTTTAGTTGACTGGACAATTGACTATACCTGTGTCCTGCGGAACGCAGTTGACAATAAACCTGTCTGACCCCCAGATTAAAAAGTGCCGGAGGGAAAAATGGGAGTCTTTCAACCACCATTTAGTTCACTGGAACATTGACCTATACCTGTTCAGGGCCACAGCATGACCAGGGCGGGTTACAGGGGTGCTGGTGAGAGCCAGGCTGGCGTCCGTCATCTATTAACACGCAGAGTTTAAAATGCCCTGATCGAGCGAAGACAACAAAACTGTCGTTGCTGAAGCAGAGTGCGGAAGCGGGCAAGTGTGTGAGAATCTCGGCCTCCTCAGTACACAGTCATACCTGGGTAGCGCTTGCCCCTCCTATGAGTGCGGACCAATTGAGCTTCACTTGAAATACTGGTGGGTTAACGCTCCTGTTTCCACCCAGGTGCACTTTTTCTTGGCATTACTTTTTCTTCATTTTAACTTCAACGTGCTGGAGGAAATGGGTCTCTGTATCTTTGTTCTCTGTCCGTGCTCCCATACTCCATGTCTGCTGAATAACCTACATTGATCAAGTTTCCTGATTCCTCCCTTGCACAATTCAGAGGAATTTTTTTGCCATCTATTTGTACATGCAAGTTTTATAGTAGTTTAATTCTAGAAAACACATGCATTTTTTAAATAGGATGGAATCCACATGTCTTTGTTTCTCTTTTTTTAATTGTATTAAATGGGTTGTCTCAATAAAGGGTTGGATTAGGCTATGTTAAAGTCTGCAAAAAAAAAGTCATTTTGCAATATGTGTCGATTAACAGTGTCTAACTATTCCTGTTTCTGACTAGCACCATCCTCCCTTGAGCCACTCTTGACAATTGTGAAGAACAAATGTCTCGTAGAAACAACATTTTTTTTAGAATAGGACCTGTAGTATAAGCTGCTGTCACAAGCAAAATGCCCCCAAAATTCAAAGCATGACCCTTGAGCACTTTGGACAATTGTGAAGAAAAAATGTCTGTTTGAAACAACATTTTTTTATAATAGGACCGGTAGTATTGCTGCATTTCAAAGCGCATGACCCAAAAATATTATAAAAATGGACTTCTCAGCCATGTTAAAATTGTGAGGGAGAAAATGCCACTTAGAAGCCACATTTCTGTTCCAAGGACCATGATTAGATTGCTTTATCTCAAGCTACATGACCCCAAAAATTATTAAATATGAATTTCTCAGCCCACTATTAAAAATTGGAGGGAGAAAATGCCACTTAAAAGCCACATTTCTGTTCCAAAGGGACCCTGTTTTATTGCGTATCTCACAGCTACATGACCCCAAAAAAACTTATTAATATGAATCACTCAGCCGCTATTAAAAAAATTGTGAGGAGAAAATGCCACTTTAAAAGCCACATTTCTGTTCACAAAGGACATAATTATAGCTGTATCTCCACAGCAACATGACCTCAAATACATTTGGGGGGGGGGGGGGGGGACCCCATGCGAAAACTTCTAAAGATGAAGTGAGTAAATGGATATGAGTTTTGTCATGAACCTTGGTGTTTTTCCAGTCTCCTCACAGCAAAACAGCACAAAATGACATTTTGGGAACTGAGAATAAAAATTGCTGTAAGAAATTTTCATTTTAAAAAAAGTTTTCAAGAGGACCATTTCTGTTTGAAGAGGGAATGTGAAGTGGTACTGGCAACTAATCGGTGACCTCGGCAATTGGGGCCACAACATCTCATTCAGAGATCCATGCCGATTCATCTTGATGAAAGTCAATAGATCCAACTTTATTCTGTGGAAAGCCGGTATCGTTTGTCTGTTAATGACTCCTCCAGTGTGCTGAAGGTCACTCAGATATGTCGCTGGCTGCTGGGCAGACAACACTCTATGGCGTGTCGGCCCACCTCAGGCCATACGTCCATTTTGGGATACCCAGAAAGTCTATTGGGTCCGGAACACATACAAAAACATCGGTGTTGTGACGCAGATAGTCGGTGCACCATGATCTTAAGCTGATCTTGTGTGTGGATGTGTGCCTGCATTGCATTTCGTTGGTGTGGTGGTAAACAAAGATTGCGAGGTCACCCATTAGGCTTCTGCTACCTTGCCTGTGCTGCGCTACGCCTACTTGGCACCTTTCTACTGCTGTCACGGACGCTGCATGTTGTTCCACCGTGACATTGAAGAACGTGAGCCAGACGCAACAGTGTTCCAGTTTGATAAATCACGCAAGGTCTCGATTTCCTGCATTTTACTTCTATTTGGGTGGGGGGAGAAAGAGCTGAGTTCTTGTTTTGTACCGGGGATCCAGGAGGTGGCCACCCAGTAACTGTTGTTCATTTTATGGCCTTAATGCGAGGGATTATGTTGGAGGGAATTGGAGCATCCAAGCAATCATGTGATAGATGGAGCCTTGATTTCCCACGCCTCTGGATCGAAGGTGGCACTAGCAAACTGATTTCCTCATCTTCCTCCTCCGCCTCAAATTCGCGCCAACTCCTTTTACCAAGGTAAGGGACGTCGGTACATAGGTTTGTTAGGCAATACTCCTCCTCCTCCTCTCCCCTTCCTCCTCATCTCACTCGCTAGCCTAGGCACGCTTAAACACAGCCCTGACTTGCCTGAGATGTGCACCTGAGAGTGTGCGCCACATTGACTAGCTGCTGGACCACGAACCACTGCCTAATGAAAGACCGATGGAAAATTGTGAAAACTGTCGGGCCTGTGGATTTGACAGAGAGAAAGGTCCGTGTCCGCTTCTGTGTCCGTCTCTACTCCAATGCTGGCGGGGGTCCTGTTGTTTCAGAGTGTCCAACGATCGTTCCAGAAACTACTAAGATCACCACAATGCTCATGCTGCCAAGGGCATTGTCCGCACTGACCATTTTGGTAGGCTTTCTTACAAAACTGGCAAGTATGGTGCAGAGCTCTTTCACCTGCTCACTCTCGGTGGCTCAACACCCGAGGTCTGCACCGCTGCTTGTCAGGACATGAGTCCATTCGTATGCGTAATCGGCATTGCGTGCTGCCACAATCAGCCTGGGAGGCATGTGGAGGGTGGACATTCCAGCGTTGTTGCCACGTTCACCAATGAGAGGGTTGACGGGGGAGGCCGAGCTGATGTGCAACGCAGCTGGCGGGACAAAGGCAGGGTCGCCGAACGGCGGAAGTGCGAAACTTAGACTTCTGAGCCTTCCTCAGCAGGCAGTCCAGTCCGGGATAGCTCTTTTTGAAATTTCGGGACGAAAGGTTCATGACATGTGCAAGCAAGGATGTGCTCCAGCCTACGATCTTAACGGGCGGCCAAGCAGATTTCGCCGTTTAATCGCACACCACTTGCCTGGGCACAGTTCTTGTCACCCAGGCCAGCGCTTCGTGTCTCGTTGCGGAGGAGACGTCCACAGATCCTGACCCTGTGTGGGGGCGGTCTCCAAGCAATTAATTTCAACCGGGCCTGGTGTCTCTGGCACGTGATGGCACCTAGAGGCAACTTGGGGGGAAAGAGCCCTGCACCATCCCTGCGGTTTTTGAAGATCGTGCGCCGAAGCCTGAGAGCCACGTTCACCCCCAGAGACATCCACCCAGCTCACCCGAAGGTGAGCTGTCACTAGATTTTTAGCGCCTTGGCAGTGCTTACTAGTCTGTGTCGGTGGTCAGATGGACTTTTTGCGGACCACAAGTTGCAGACCAACGTGTTTGAAATTTTAGATGAACACGTGGCTGGACAGGGCAGGGACGGCTTTTCTGGCAAGAAAATGCCTGTCGGCATAAGGTATTGGGGTGTAGGCGAGGGCCATGACACGTGGCTGAACCCATCTGTGTCCACCAGACGGAAGGCCAACATTTCAAGGCCAAAAGCTTGGCAATGCCGAATTCAGGCTTTTGGCTTTAGGGATGGTTTGGGTTAAAGTGTTTCTTCTGCTCCCAAACCTGGAAGACAGGGAAGGGCTGGCTGCTAGACTGGCCGCTGTACGGCATGCAGGTCGTCAAAACTGGCGGATAGGAGAAGGGGGTAGGATGGGTCTATGGTGGTGGGGTGTACTCGGGCGACGGGGAGGATGGAAGCGGAGTCTGATCCCTGATCATGGACTTAGAGAGACATGGGCAGCTGAGGAACGTTGGTGGTGGCGGAGGGAGGAGGAGGCGGAGACAGAGGGTGTGATAGTGGTGGAGGCCGGCGTCGGTCTGCCTTTTTTGGCCAAGTGTTCCTCAATTTTCAACTCATGCTTTGCTGCTGTGATAGACATGTTGGGGTGGTTAAACGACTTAAGGTTCTTGCCTCTACTTATGTGTTTACGGCAAAGTTGGCATATGACATCGCTGGGTGAATCAGAGGCTTGCTCTCAAAGAAGGCCCAGGCTTGAGAGGTCCGGACCTTTTGACGGCGATAATCGAGGAGCGGGGTTTGCGCTGACCGTGGCTGGCGGAATCTTATCTGCGGACTTCTGTGACCGCCCTCTCCCTTTTTGTGGGGGACCCGTATTGACATACCCATCGTCTTCCTCCGTCCACTGATGAAGCGCTCGCAAGGCAAATTCTGCGGAAAAGACCTGGATGGATCCGCAATGTCGTCATCATCATCATCATCAACACAGGTGACTTGGTCGTCCTGCACTTTCTGCGTCCAGAAGCTGCGGGGCTACAATCAATGGTCACTGCAAGGCGTTGCCGAATCCGCCCGGGGATTTTCTGCCGATTGACCGGCTTCCTTCACCTCTCTGATGCATCAGTACACTGGGCGTCAGAGCAGACTAAATCAATCCTCTTGATCTTTTCAGCATGCCTTCTGACCCCAACCGCATTTTGTCATCAAGAGGTCTTCAGAAAATGGATTATCCACAGTGGTGGGTACACGAGTGACATTTGGGCTTGCTCATGTTGGACGGGATGCTGATGATGCTGATGAGACATTTTGTGGCCTGTGGACGGACTGCGAGGGGGGGGGGGGGGGGGGGGGGGGGGGGGGGGGGGGTGGGGGGGGGGGGGGGGGGCCCCCCCCCCCCCCCCCCCCCCCCCCCCCCCCCCCCCGGGGGGGGGGGGACGAGGAGGTAAGACTGCTGGATGCAGGTTGCAGTACACTGAAGGACAGTTTGGCGTCGAATGTTCTTACTTAGTTCAAGGGCGACCCTGCGAATGACAGGCTGTCGGTCTGCAACTGATGATCCGCTGGCATGCCGTGTTTGTCGCCAGAATGGAAGGAGCACCTTCTCTCGTACCTCTACCTACATGTGCTACCGACCCTCTTTGCTCGCTTACCACATGCATTTCTGCTCCATGTTCAGAAATATCAAAAATTTGAGAAGGTATGGAATAGTTTTTGGAAAGTCTCTTATTAAAAGACGGACAAAAATCACAGCTATTCTCAAATCCTCTAATCAAAGCAAAATTACTGATTCAAAATTTAACTGAAGGTGTCTATCAATAAATCCTGGATGGGCAAAAGTCCAAAAAGTGATCTTGTTATGTTTTGGTATAAATAAAACGGTAATTTTTTTGCACCTTTCAATTCACTGTGGTTGATATGAGAATTGCTGTGTTTTAAGATTTACGTAGATGTGCGTCATTGAAACATTGCTGGGTGCGCAAAAGTCAAACAAATAAACACGTAACTGATTAGTTTGGTATAATTAAACGGTATTTTTTGCACCTTTCAGAGTTACTGTGGTGAATATAGAATTGTGTTTTAAGATTTACGAAGATGCGTGTCAATGAACAATGCTGGGTGTGCAAAGTAAAAACACGTAAATGTTATGTTTTGTTTGATATAATAAACGGTATTTTTGCACCTTTCAAATTCACTGGTGGTGAACTATAGGAATTGGCTGTTTAAGATTTACGTAGATGTTGCCGTTCCAATGAACAATGCTGGGTGCGCCAAAAGTCAAAAAAACACGTAACTGTTATGTTTTGATATAATAAACGTATTTTTTGCTCCTTTCAATTCCACCTGTGGTGAATATAGAATTAGCTGTTTTAAGAATTTTGATAGATGCTGAAGGTCAATGAAACATGCTGGGTGCGCAAAAGTCAAAAAACACGTAATGTTATGTTTTGAATATAATTAACGGTAGTTTTTTGGCACCTTTTCAATTCACTGGTGGTGACTATAGAATTGCTGTTTTAAGATTTACGTAAGATGCTGCGTCAATGAACAGTACTGGGATTGTGCGCAAAAGTCAAAAAACACGTAACTGTTTGTTTTCGTCATGATACACGGTTATTTTTGGCAACAAACAACTGTGCTGACTACTAGATGGCTGGATTGTAATTAAACTGGCAAGGGTGGATATATCAACAGTCACAGGTGTAATGGGTATTAAAATTGGAAAATGAACACTATCTGGAAATGTTATACTGATAATAAAAGTGGTGTTTTGCAGCTAACAAAGAGACCTGCAGTTACTAGATATGATGTGTATCCAAAATAAGTTCAGGTGGGACCCAATATCCAGGAAAATATTTCAATAGCAAAACATGTTAATAATAAAGATATTCCACTACAATGTCTACACTAGTCTTGGTGAACTTTATTCCGTGTTCTTTATAGATAGAGCTTGTCTGTGTTCGCCCACGGGCCCCCCCCGCTCCACCACCGTGAATGTACAGCGGTAGATGCTGATTTAAAATTCTCTAGCTAACTACATAAAATCTTTCAAATCTCTAATCTACTAATTTGGACAGGATCACAGCTAATAGTAGAGGTTTCTCTGATGCAGAAATAGACTAATTTCGCTGAGCTGTTGGCCACTGGCAGAGCGTAGGTCCTATTCCTATGAGGTCGCTGAGAGACACTGAGCTGAAACAGGAACGTGTTTCTATGTTAAACCGAGGGTCATGTGATTTTTCCTGCCATCGCAACCAATACAGTTCCAGTATGACGTCGCAACACATCTCACCCTGCTCATATTTTTTTCTGTAATCTCATTTGCTGGCCGCCAAAATTACAGGAAGCGCCGGGAAATAGGCGCGATTCTTAATAGATGATGCTTCAGATTTTATCTTTATTATCGCATGATCTGGAAATTACGGATCACATAAAACCTTGACGAATTCAACTTTGTCCATAAAAATCGATAACACTAGCTGTAAGTAATTATTTTACTCTTATCTATTTAATTGCTTGTTGGTTAGTTACAATGCCAGATCAGTGTACATTCCATGGCATTTTGATATGACCAGACTTTTGTATAATTGTGAGATTTTACAAGATACAGGTCTGATGTGTTATTATGTGTACAGCGTTCCTCACAAGGACAATTTTTTTAAAAGGGAGAGCGATTTGATGATGACCGATTTAGCATAGGGTTTCCCCATGTGACACTTTTTTTAGCACGGGGCCCCACATTTACAAACAAATTTATTTTTCCCTTATTTTAAACTGGAACCCCCAACACAGCTGCAACTAATTTTTTTTGTCAAAGTTTAAACCCCAAATCCCATTTGGGGTGATGAAATTCACGGGCCCCCCAAAAAAACAACAGGGCGACCCCTATTTGTAGGGAAACAATAGCCATTACCAAAAAGCACCATTCATTAGGGAATACCTTAAAAGGTCGGGAAATATCTCCACTCTTTCTGGACCAAGTAGTCCCCAGGAAATTTAAGTCCTTCAAAAACCCAAACCCAAAAAAATTTAAACCCCCAGTGTTTAATTTGACTACAAAAATTAAACATTCCTGCCCAAATAACTTCTGCATTTTTTTTATTTGTACCAGTTTTAGCGTTAACAATGATTCACAAACTTTGTGACAAAACAATTCTTTTGGCTTACAAAACAAACAAAAGGGTTGTTACTTTCCCCCACAAGGTATTCCATAGGAAGGAAAATAGTTTACTTTTACGCATCAATTCTGCACTGCAGCAGTGCGGATCAAAAAGGAATTACGGGGGAAAAAAAAAAAAAAAAACCTGACATTAGATATGCATGCGCGTCCCCAATGGTCAATTTTCTGCGAAAACCCCAATTTAAAAGGATATCCATTACAGTACTGAATATTTCTACCATATGAACCAAAAGTTATAAAAATCTTTGCTCTTAATTGTTATAACTTTATCAGGAATACGGTACTACCTGGAAAAGAGCACAAAACGTCAGTATAAATTCTAAAATGTTTCTATTTGTTCACAATCCTGACAATCTAAAAATTTTCCAGATATGTTTTTTACATTGACACTTGCTAGTTCATGTTACAATGTGGCTTGTAGTTTTTCCTGTCTCTTTAAACACACCTGCTCTTTTACTTCAGCCCTTTTCTGTTCTCTCCCCCGCCCCTCTAGGTCCCCCGTCCCCTTTTTTTTTCTGTGGTTTCAGCCCTTAAAGATTTTAGTCAAGAGTCACCACACCGACTAGGGTCTGTCCGTCGCAATGGTGACGCAATCAAATCGAGATTTTGGGGGGTATATATGCACTATGTACAACCCCCAGGGAACTGGATGATTGTTGTCAAAATTCCCCAAAAATAAAATCTCAGCTAAGATATACTTGTATTCCCCAATAAAACATTGTAAATTTCTTGTAGCGCCAAATTCCCCCCGCTCCCCCAATTGTTATTGTAATTATTTCTTGCCGCCAAATCAATCAACAATTACACCCGGTACCTGGTGTTACCATATATGGTCGTGTTTGGAGGTAAAATTTCAAATTTTCAGGCCCGTGTACACGGTTGTCTACCACTATATGGTCACTGTTGGAGGTAATATCAGTTGCAAGCCTGGGGTAACTGGGGTGTCCACCATATATGGGCACGTATGGAGGAAATACTGTCTGCAGAGCCTGTGTACATGGTGTCTACCCCTATTTGGTCACGTATGGAGGTAAATTATTTTA
>JAODAL010038892.1:0-38654 GCA_025379985.1 Phyllomedusa bahiana | reverse complement strand
AAAGTCCGTGTTCAGTATTTTTATTCCATATATAAAGTTGAACGGATTTACATTTCTTTAAGGTTGTATGCCTTTATTCTATCATGTACTGCATAAGCTGAACTCTGTATAGTGGATGAACAAAAGTAAATGTGATAATCAAGTAAACCTCAAACAGGTATAAGTGGCTTCTTATTGAAGCAACACTGCCTGGTATGGATGTTTGATTTTTCAAAGTCACTGTTAATTACAATTAGAGATGGGCGAATCGATTCTAACGAAGTGGAATTCGTTTAGGCCCGTTCACCGGCTTATTTGTCCGACGATTGGCGCCGTATTCGCGCGGAATTGGTTTTCAATACGGCGCCAATCCGTCGGGTCATTACGGTAATCCCACTGTCTCAATAGAAAACAGTGGATTCCGTCGTCCTCCCCGCTCGGCAAATCCGCCGGGGGGGGGAAGTGACATGCACTTATTTACGGGCGGCGTACGCGCCGTAAACAATGCATTGTCTATGGGGCGGGAGCGGCGCCCCCCCCCGCGCCCCGGGCCCCCGCCCCCGCCCCGCCCCGTTTCCGGGCGGTTTGTGCGTAAATACGGCGCAAAAAAATTTCGGGAATAACCGGTGAAGGGGGGGTTAAATTTCAAAATTGGGTTTAAACAAGTCAATTTTTGGGGGGATTGGGGTGAACAAGTGTGCTTTTGTTTGAAAAAATGGCTGCGAGCACATGGCGCTACATGGGCAAAGCATGTGGGGGGGAAGGGGCATCCCCCTGACATGTCAGAGATGAAGCCATAGGGGACCGGGGGGATTCTGTGGATCCCCGAAAAATTTATCTGGGCGCGACGGGGAGCTCACATCCTCTCACTGTGCTTTCAGGAAGGTGCTGCCGCGGCTGTAGCCCCAACTGAAAATGTTTTTTATAAGCGATTTTTGTGGAGTGTCTCAGTTGTCTCAGAGATGTCTCTTAATGTTTATTTCTGATTTTTTGGGGTTATTGGATCTGAATCCAGTGTGCGTCCATGCGCTGCATATACATTCTTATCCAAGTGGGTTAAGCATTCCTGTTGTATTCATTTTAAAGAAACAGTGGTTTTTACATTACAAATACCACTACATTTTTGGCTGCTCAAAATTCTATTGCGCAATTTACTTCCTGGGGTTATTTTAAGCTTGTTTTGCTGTGTGTGCTGACCCCTAGAAACCGTCATTTTCAACGCCAAAATTATTTAAATTTTTCTGTAGCTTAATTCACAAGCGAAGATTACAATCTTTATCTTTGTTGGGTGGCGTAGAAACACGCATTTGTACTCGCTACAAAGCTACTAGTTTGTGGTTGCTTCAATTCTTTTGCGCTAATTTACATCCAGGGGTAATGACGCGTTGTTTTGCTGGTGTGCTGGGACCCCAAAGAACCGTCATTTTCAACGCCAAAATATATACATTTTTCCTTTAGCATAATTCACAAGCGAAGGTTAATTACTTTTTTATCTCTTGTTGTGTGGCGTTAGGAATAGAAAACAGCAAATTGTAACACGCTACAAAGCTACTAGTTTGTGTGCTCAATTCTTTTGGCGAATTTAAATCCAGGGGTTAATTAAGCATGTTTTGCAGTTGTACACAGTAAAAGAAAACTTTGTTTTTCACCGCACAGACAGAAATTCTGTAGCATAATTCATTCCGAAGGTTAATTAAGCCTGGTTTGTGCTTTATATTCAGTCAAAAACACAGAGTTTTTAATTCTGGCACATACATGGTCAAATTTTTCCTGCCCATTTGTGGAGCGCAATTTTTTTCAAGGGTTACCCATGCTTCTTAGTGGGTTCATTGGCGTCAAATACAGGGGGTGTATTTATTTCTTATACCCCCCCCCCCCCCCCCCCCCAGATATCGTCATCAAAACGTGACTGTACATTTTTAGAAACTAACAGTATGTCTAGACAGAGAGGTGGAAGGCTCTTCACCTGCGAGTGGGGCAGAGAGCACAAACATTCCTTGCGCCTGGTCGCAGCCACAGCAAGGTGAGTCGCAGCTGGGGGTAACTAGGGTGAGGCCTCAACTTGCCGCTGTCATCTAGCGTGGCCGTTTTTTATGTACTGACTGGCAACCAATTGGTTCTTGATTGGTTGACTAGGTCATCCACTTCCTCATCAGAGGACATCTGACAACCCCAGCCAAGAGTACGGTGGGAAGTCAGACACCAACCTTAGTTGGCTGGCCGGGAGCGGGGTCAGGGTCCCTCACCTGTCAAACACCAGCCTCTCGTCCCTCCGGTTTCCCTCAGCCAGTAGAGCACTATACTATGTGGTTGGGCCAGGCCAAATATAGCGTGGATGTAAACAATTTGAGGAGGGCTGTCTAAGCAGCTTCTTGGCAGCGATGAAATGGGCCAATATCCCTTGCTTCTGTGCAGTAGGCGGCAAAGTATAGATGTGAGAGTGGATGGAGAGTCATGTTGTGAGGGACAGGGGTCAGGCCTCTGCATACAAGAGGTGATGAGGACAGCTGTACGTTTGAAACACAAATTATGATGAAGTAGCCGACCGCACTTGGGTTGCGGGTGAGGCCACAGGGCTTCATCAACGTCAGGAGAAGAGGGCGTCAGCTGCGCGTCAGCAGCTGCTGCAGCCTGCAAGGTGGGTCGGGATCGTGGCCGTGAAGTCAGCAGGATAGAAGCAGTGTTGAGGTCGGGAAGCCAAGCGGCCCACGCGGGTAAAAAACCCGCTTTGCAGGGGTCCAAGAATAGTCAGCGGCACAGGTGGCTCGCGAAGGCAGCGCGGCGGCAGTTTGTAGTCATCAGTGCGGAGCGTTGGCGGTATATTAAAAATCGATACTACGGCGGTGTGGGGAGTTTTCTTTGCTAAGACCACCGAGGAGCCGAATATGGGTATATGAAGTATCTGTATGCAGAAAGTGAAGCGTTGGCCGGGAGCTTACGTTGGCACCACAGCCTGCGTCAACACATGCCAGCGTCTCCACGGTGGCCTCCTGGGAGGAAAATGTGGCTCTGTGGTGGTGGTCATCCTGCCGCCGCAGCAAAACGCTGCAGCGCCCCCTGTGAAGCTTGCCTTTGCAGCCTGTCAAGGCTCCAACCTCTCTCTGAGAAAGGGAGCTATTTCTCACTTTGACATCATCTCCCGGCCAGTTGCTCCCTGCTCCTCGTTCTTCATGGCGCCAGCAGTCGTTCAGCGAGCGCGATTGCAAAGAGAAAACAGGTATGCGTCCAAAACCTTCTAAAGGCGGGCAGCAGATGACCGTGCTCCTGTCCAAGTTGTTGGTACTGCAGAGTCCCTCTTGCAAAATGGTGGACTCGGACCATTCAGAATTAATGGCTTGTGCCGAGGCCGAGATGGAAGAGTAATTTCTTTCCATAAATGCTGTACCAGCCACCAAGCTGTACAGCATCGTATAGGAGTCTATACAATCTATTCCAAGTAATACACTGCAGGCATTGAAGGAGTAATGTTTTATTTGGCTTGGGGTTCTTAAGGGTCGTTTAATTTTTAAATTTAAAAATTTTTTAAAAAATGATAAAAAAAATATTTTATTTAATTTTAAAACAAATTTAGATATTTTTTAAATAATTAATTAATAATTTAAAATTTATTTTTAAAAATTAAAAATTAAAAAAAAAAAAAATAATAAAAAATATTTTAAAAAAAAATAATTTTAAAAATAATAAAAAAAAAATTTATTTAAAGTTAAATATTAATTATTTAACAATAAAAAAAAAAATTTTTTTTTATTAATTAATTTTTTTTTTAATTTTTAATTTTTTTTAAAAATTAAAAAATTTAAATTTTATAATTTAAAAAAATTTCTAATAAAAATTATTTTTTACAAATAATAAAAAATTTAAAAAAAATGCAATTTTTTAAGAAAAAATTTTTTTTTTAAATAATTTTAAAAAAATAAAAATTTTTAGTATTTTTTAAAAATTAAAGTTAAAAAAAATTTATTTATAATTTTAAAAAAAAAAAATTTTAAAAGGTTATTAAAATTTTAAATTAAAAAAATTTTTAATAGTTATATTTAACAAATAAAAATTTAAAATTTATTTTTTTTAATTATTTTTAAATTAAAAATTTTTTAAAATAATAAAAAAATTAAAAAATTTTGAAAATTAATAAAATTAAAATTTTTAATTAAATTTATTTTAAATTTTTATTTTAAAAAAATAATTTAAAAAAATTAAAAATTTTTTTTTTTTTTTTTTTATTCAAAAAAAAACTTTTAAAATATTTTTTTATTAATTAAAATTAATGTGTTGCGTTAAAAAAAAAAAATTAAAATCAATTATAAAATTTATTTAAAATATTAAAAATAAATAAAATTTAGAAAAAAAAAAAAAAAATTTTTAAAAAAAAAAAAAAAATATTATTTTAAAATTTAAATTTAAAATAAAAAAATTAAAAATAAATTATTATTTCTTATTTTAAATAAAAATTTAAATTTTAAAAAAATTTAATTTTAAATATTAAAAAAAAAATTTTTATTCTTTAATTAAAATTTTTATTTTTTTTAAATAAAATTTATTTTAAAAAAATTTAAAAATATAATAAAAAATAATTAAAAACAATAAATATTAATTTTTTAAAAAATTAAAATTAAAAAAAATTAAAATTTTTTTTTATTTTATTAAAATATATTTAAAATAAAAAAAATTTTTAATAAAATTAAAAAAAATAAATTTTTAAAAATAATTAAATTTATAATTTAAATTTATAATATTAAAATTTTTTTTTTAAATTTAAATTATAATTTTATAAAATAAAAAATAAATTTAAATTTTTAATTTTTTTTTTATTAAATTTTAAAATTTTAAGGGTTTTAAAAAAAATTAATTAAATATTATAAAAAAAAAATTTATAAAATATTTATTAAATTTTTACAATTTAAAAAAAAAAAAAAAATTTTAATCTTTTTTTTTAAAAAAAATAAATGACAAAAAATAAAATACTTTTTTTTTTTTAATACAATTTTTAAAAAAAATTTAAAAAATTTATTTTAATAAATTAAAAAAAAAAAAAAATTTTTTAAGTTTATTTAAACAATTTTAAAATTTTAAATTAAATAAAAAAAATTTAAAAAATTTTAAAAATTTTATTTTTTAAATTAAAAAGATGAATTTTTTTTAATAAAAAATATTTTTAAAAATTAAAAAAAATTTAAATTTAATTAAAATTAATTTATAAAAAAAAAATTTTTTTTTATTTTTTAAATTATTTGGTTTTTTAAAAAAATTAAATTTTTTTTTAAAAATAAACAAAATAAAATTAAATATTTTGGAGGTTTTTTAAAAAATTTTTTTAATTAAAAAAAAAAAATTAATTTAATTTAATTTTTTTTTTTTTTTATTTTAAAAAGTTTTTAGGGGTTAAAATTTAAAAGAAATAAAATTAAAAAAATTAAAATTAAAATTTTAAAAAATTTTTTTTATTTTTTAAAATTTTGGATTAATTTTAATAAAAAGAAAATAATATATTTATATAAAACTTTTAAAACATAAAATTTAATTAAAATTTCCTATTATTTTTTGAAATTATTTTATAAAAAATTTTTTTTTTAAAAAAATTTTTATAAAAAAATTTTTTTAAAAAAATATATTATTTATAAAATTTTTAAATATTATAATTACTATATTAACTTTAAAACAAAAATTAAAAATGTTAAATTAAAATTGTAATTTTTTTAAAAAAAAAAAATTTTAATAAAAAAATTAATTTTAATAATAAATTTTTTTTTAATGAACAAAAAAAAATTAAAAATTTTTTTTAAAATTAATAATAATATTTTATTAAAAAAAAATTTTAAAAAAAAAATTATATTTTAATTAAATTTAATTTTTTTATTTTAAAATAAATATTTTATTTTTAAAGATGAAAGTTATTTTTTTTTTTAAAATTTAAAAATAGTTTAATTTTTAAAAATTTTTAAATATTTTGTTTATTAAAATTTAAAAATTTTATATCCCACAAAAAATTTATTTTTTGAAAATATTTAATTATAATTTTTTCTAAAAAATTAAAAATTAGAAAAAATGTTAAAAGTTAATAATATTAATAATTTATAAATATTTTTTTTTATAAATTAAATTTTTAATAAAAAATAAATTTATTATTAAAATTTATTAATAAATTTAAAAAAATAAAAATCTTATTTTTTTTTTAATGTCGCGGGTGTTTTTTTATACTTAAGGAGAGGCTGTAGACCGTGACGCATATTGCCTGTCGAGGGGTGGAGCTTGCCCCGAAACGTAGCACGCAGGGCGGGGCGAAGGTGTGCCATTCATCTGCGCCGTCTGCTTCGGGATCCTTGGCCGTCTCTAAACGTTGAATCCTGATCTGAACGAACGGAGAGGTCGCAACATAATGCGAGTATTGCTTCAGAAAGTAATGTCTTTATGTTATGTGTACAATGCTTAGGTCAATGCCTGACTTATGGATGCTTTTTATATACCGATAAATAAAAGTATTAATGTTTTTGATGAGCCCAGTGTTGTATAATTCGAAGTTACCAGCACTTCATAAAATATGTGAACAGAAGGTGGGGCCAGTCCTTATGCTTATCGGTTTGTTACCATAGGTGCCACCGGCAGACGTGGGACGTCTGGAGCTGTAACTTCGGTCAGGAGCCAGTACATGTCCTTTTCGGCCCATGGGTGGAATGTGCTTTCCTGCCCAGGCACACCATCAACTTGGATACAGGATGATGCGCTTTCTCCTCACGTTGTAAACTGTGCTCCTGCGCCAATGTCCGCTCCCTCACCACCACCACCAACCACATCTCAGCCCCAAATAGTACTGCTGCATCATACCCATGTGTAGGGACAGGCGGTGTCTCGCAGTTCTACACCTGGCTTACCTCGGCGAAACGAAGTCCACACAGGGGTGGAACTGCTCCGCGTCATGCAGCAAAAATCGAGGTGTCGCTTTCTCGCGCCAACTGAAAATCGGAAACCATAGGTGACGGACAATGGGGAGGAACTTGGTGTCCGCGCTGCACCGAGGAGGATGGTCATGCGCCCTGGCATGGCGCAGTGTTCATATGGTTGTGAAAAGGTTCCTGAAGGCTTAACGATTTCAGAAACATTCTGAAATGGCCATGGAAACTGTGCATGCACTTTATTCCTTTCGTACAAATGCCAGGAACACCTCCTCGAGTCAACATGCAGCGGGCTGAACGACCTCCACAACACAGTCGGATATGCGAGGTTTCCACCCGTTGGTATTCCAAGCATGCACATGTTGGACCGACTGTGATGAATCAGTAGAATGGCATCATTAACGATTTTTTGATGATACCAGGCTGGTCAGATATTACTCCCTGTGTTAACTTTGATGTCTGCCAGTGGAGCTCATGCGTGACCACCTGCGTTTGTTGAGGTCATCGTAGTGAGCGAGGCGACGTTATTTGTCAGTCGCCAGGACTCTGGGTTGAATAACGTCATTCCACTGACTTCTTGTCCGGAACTGAATGCTGATATATCAGTCTGGGCAGGGACTGGAGAAGTGGCGACTACATCTCGTGGCCACATGAGTCCGGTGGGGGGACTGAAATGGAGGAGGAGGACATTGGAGCAGTAGGCATTGTCTGGTGAAATGAGTGGATTTTCTACCAAGGTGACAAGAGAGGAGGAGCAGGAGGCAGACTGGAGAGGTGGATGGAGATGGAAGAAGACGAGGCAGTATGACCCCCAAGCACCCGATGCTGTATACAGTGGAAATGGAGGCAGGGTGCCCCTCTGAGTCACTTGTGCAGGATGGCCCGCTGCATGCTGATTTGCTCGGCTAGTGACTAGTCCGAATAGTCAGCATCCGCTGAGGGATGGACTTTGGATATCCACCCTATTGGACCTCTCGCTAACGGTCCAAAATGGAAGCTATGTTCTCAGCTATTAGAGGGGAGGACAAATCAAATTTCTATAGGGGTAATCATCCGTAATCAGTTGGCCGCTGCCCTATGTGCGCCATCTTCCTCATAAGACTGGTGGAACGGAGGGTTCTTGCGCTCACTTTCTACTGCGCGGCCGTGTGGGAAGTGGCGGTGGGGGGGTCGGAGCGAGTACCAGCTCTTCAGCAGTAACCTAGTCTGGAGTCACTGATGAGCAGCTTTCTTCACCCGCTTGTGAGGAGGGGTAGTCGCCAGCAGCAGCTGGACTTGGAGCAGTCCTGATCAACAGGGGGTGGCCTACTTGGACAGCACTCTGCCTCCGCGTAGTTAGAATTCCGCTGGACTACTGGCAGACAAAACTGGATGTGTGGCCGCAACTTGCTGCGTTTGCAGTGGAGAAGCTGTCCTGCCCGGCCAGTAGTGTGGCATCAGAGCGGGGGTTCTGTGCGGCGGGGGCCATCGTTACCCCAGGAGAACCATGCTTGTCCATGGGAAATGTGGAACGACCGACTTGTGGTCAGATGAATCAGGCAGTGGATTCGGGCCAGGATTTCCTCACACCAATTCTTTAGGCGTCAGTCTACATCAGCCATGACGCCTCACCAAACTGTGGACAAATGAGCTGGGTTCACAACTACCTGCCTCAGCCACGATTCTGATGCCGCCCCCCGCCTGATGCCACACATCATGCTGACAGTTTCTCCTTCTACCACACCTTCTTTTACCTGGGACTGGTATTTGCCACCACCTCCACAACTCTGTCATTGTGCCACTGCCTGACCTCATGCTGCTGCTGTGGCTGCTGCCGTGACCTCCACACTGAGTCATGTCCCACTCTGGGCCTACTCCAGTTTTTGCCACACTCCAGAATGTCATTTCAGGTGGGGGGCACACAGGCAGATTGGCCTTGTTGTTTATAGTGCACCTGCTCTGAAATCTATGCTGCTGTGTAGGCTGTGTCGTGACCTCTCCACTCGTGTATTGTGCATGTCGACCTCTTGCTGCTGCTGTGGGGTGGCTGCTGCCGTGACCTTCTCACATGTGTCATTGTGCACCTGTCTGACCTCACATGCTGCTGCTGTGGGCTGCTGCTGGGACCTCCCTCTGTGTCATTGTGACACTGGTCTGCCTCATGCTGCTGCTGTGGCTGCTGCGTGACCTCCACACTGTGTCATTGTCCCACTCTGTTGGCCTACTCCTTGTTTTTGCCACTCTCGCATGTGATGTGCCATGTCTGACATCTTTGCTGATGCTTGTGGCTGCTGACGTGACCTACACACTGTGTCATTGTCCCATCTGTTTGGCCGCCTATTCCTGTTTTTGCCACTCCAGAATGTCATTGTGCCACTGCCTGACCTCATGCTGCTGCTGTGGCTGCTGCCGTGACCTCCACACTGTGTCATTGGTCCCATCTGTGGCTACTCCTGTTTTTTCCACGCCAGATGTCATTGTGCCTCTGCACTGAACCTCATGCTGCTGCTGGTGTGTGCTGCTGTCGTGACTCTCCACACTGTGTCATTTTGTGCTCTGTCTGACTCATGCTGCTGCTGTGGCTGCTGCCAGTGACCTCAACATCTGTGTCATTGTGCCACTGTCTGACCTCATGCTTGCTGTGGCTGCTTGTGCTGGACCTCCACACTGGTGTCATTGTGCACTCTGCCTGACTCCGGCTGCTGTGAAATGTGACCCTAACACACTGTGGTCATTGTCCCATACTCTGGTGGCCTACTCTGTTTTTGCCACCTCCAGAATGTCATTGTGCACTGTTCTGAACTCTTTGCTGATGCTGTGGCAGCAGCCGTGACCTACACACTCTGTCATTGTGACGTCATGACCTCATGCTGCGGCTTGTGGCTGCTGCTCGTGACCGACACACTTGTGTCATTGTCCCACTCTGTGGCCTACTCCTGTTTTTGCAACCTCACAGGATATTGTGATTGTGACATGTCTGACCTCATGCTGCTGCTGTGGCTGCTGCCGTGACCTTCAACTCTGTGTCGTTGTGCCACTGTCTGTCCTCATGCTGCTGCTGTGGCTGCTGCCGTGACCCTACACCTGTGTCATTGTGCCTCTGCCTCGGGACCTTTGCTGCTGCTGTGGCTGCTGCTGTGTCACTACTCACTGTGTCATTGTGCAACTGTTACTGACCATCTTGTGCTGCTGGCCCTGACCTCCTAACTGTCTCTTTGTCTCTGTCTGAACCTTCATGCTGCTGCTGTGGCTGCTGCTGTACCACTACACAATGTGTCATTGTTGCCACTGTCTGACCTCATGCTCGCTGCTGCCGTGACCTCCAACTGTGTCAGTGTGCCACTCTGTGACCTATTCCTGGTTTTTGCCACTCCAGTATGGTCTTGTGCCTCGTTGTCTGACCATGCTGCTGTGGCTTGCGCCGTCATCCTCCACACTCTGTCACTAATGTTGCCTACTGAGTCTTCAGCTTGTTTTATTTCCAGTTTCTCTGGCGATGACTTTATCAGGCAACATTCCCGCTTCAGTTTTTTTGGTCAGTGTTGCCCTCTTAAGTGCCCAGGGAATTTTATAGGAATGCTGATTCTAAGAGCGGCGGCAGTCATGTGGTGTTATACTAAAAAACAACATTGTATAAAGACAAACCAAGCTCCCTCTGGCATATTTAAGCATGGCACAACGTTCTACAGCACCCTGCATGCTTTGTGCAGCCTGGATAATTGACTGTTTTTTTATGTGTTCGTGCGAAGTATTTGGAACGAAGTGATTTTTTGACGGAGAAAATTCGGCGAAGTGAACTATAACAAATTTCGGGAAATTCGCCCACAAAAGCTTCAACAGCTATGCACCACAAAAGAGTATCTTCAGCATCTTTTTGCCTTCCAGTTTAAGGAAGTATGTCAGGGTGTCTACTGATATAAGAATGTATCGTCGTAAACGAGAATCCTCAAAACGCTGTCCACTTAAATCTCCTAAAGTTACGGGGTTAGGCTCCTACTTCCCCATTGATACTTTGGGCCTGCCTATAAGGGGATTATGTCCCTTTATGTACTTTGGCAGACCATAGAACGCTGGGCTTTTCCAGGGAACTCAGGGTTAAAAGAAAAGCATGTTCTTGTTTATAATTATGTTGACTTACCCAGAGCTTTCATCCATCATCCCTATTAAGTTGTATCAAAAGAGTTGCTGTCGGGTCCTTTCTTCAAGCTTCATAGCCAGGACTTAATCTCGTAGAAGATCTAAGCACAATCTGTGGTATTGGTTTACGTCGCCATCTCAACCACATTCCCCCTTATCAGCCGGCTTAATGGACTATCGAGGTATCCCTATCTAGATCTTTAGAGGCCTGTTCTACTGTCTAGTATGGTTACTGGCTTCCATTCATCGTACGTTCCGATCTTCTCAATTCCTCAATGACAGTTTCGTGGAAGAGTCATTGCAGGAGTAATTGTTGAAGAGGTGGTGCCTTCTTGCTCATTCATTACAAAAGAGAGGTAAACGGTTCCTCTCCGGAGGTCTATCTTCTCTGACATAAGATCACCACTGTATTAATCCCCTCTAGATCATTATTTCAAATCCCCAGATCTCACACTATTTATATCCTTTTTGTGGAAAATTCTTGCCCACTTGACTTTTACGGACAAAGAGTTGGAGATCTTTGACCCTAACTCTAACTACTAAAGCTATTTTGTGGGAACAAAAGTATAGTATCCGCTCTCCAAACACATCGCTTTTCAGTACCAGTCATTTGACGTTGGTGAGATGTTTAGATGATTGTTGATCACTCCCTCGAATTTCATCTTGGGAGTGCTCCTTGTTCCTCAGTGGGTATTGTGGGGGCTGTCTGTCTAAAAAAAGGCATGGCATAGGCAGAGGACGACGATGAACCAGGGGTACTGTTCCATGATTTTTTATTATTGTAGTTACCTCTCCCCTTTTTTGCCTTTTTTCCCTACCCCTGCCTCCCCGGCCTGCAAAGGAATATCTCCTTTCTGACTCTGAGAACTCAGCCTCTGATGATGATATATCTGTGTCGGATTCACCCCTTCTAATGTTCTTTAGTAGAAAGGAGTATGCTCTCATTTCCTTGAAGTCTGCCAGGTCCCTCAAAAATAAATTGTGTTTACGCTCCTTAATGTAACTTTGATGTCTCTGAATTTTATTGCACAATTCAGCCTCTCTTGCATCAAAGTCAGACTCAGACTTGAATTTCAAAGTGAGTTCAGATTGACTTTTCAGACTCTCCCTGAATTTTTTTCGGTCTCCTCTTTTCTTCTTCTAAGAGAATTTGCTTGAAGCATATAGAAGACTCGAAAGCTTCCTTTTCCCAGCTTGCCTATACTGTATCAGATCTTAATCTTTCAGCTGGTGCTAGGGTGATCCTTAATCCTCTCGGGATAATTCTCTGTTGTATATAGTGTTCAAGAGACTGGACTTCCCACCAAGAGGTGGTATAGTCCTTATGTAAACGGGTCAGATCCCTAAACGCCAGCTTAATGGTAGGGGAATAGGTAGGGGGTGCTATTGCCTTATCTGAAAAAACGTCATGTGCCTCACGCAACCATCCACTGGAATCTATGTTCGTAGAAACAAACCCTGCCATTTACACAGATAATCTATATACCAAATTGCAAAAACTTCCCACATACATGGACTATAGGAATAGAGATAAAGATAAAAACAAAAAAATAACTACTCCTTTAAAACATACCTTTTAATAATATATAATCTAAAACTATAATTATAAAAGTATTACCAGGACAAGGAAATGGAAGAACAGCAAACCTAAACTGTCTCCTATAATGGACACCCTAAGATATCTAACAGAACGGAGAACCCGCCCCGAAAAGGGCGACCCCGTAAATCTCCTCACCTATACCCTAAGTGATAATAACTTTTTACTAGCTGTGATATGAATAGATCACAGATAAGGGAGGTAAATAACAAATGTAAAGATTCTAAAGAGCGCAAGAAAAAATGCTTATAGCACTATAGTGGAAGGTAATCCCATCCAATGCCACAAAAAAAACCCCCGGCAGGGCCAAATACCCAAATAATAAAACCCAAAGGGATGTTAAAAGTGCCAATACTTATCTGCACCAATTGACCCCCGGAAAGGGATATTCGATTTAATGGGGCGACAAGAAAAGGGTGCGCTAGAGTAACCCCAAACGCGTTTCGTCCTATTTCAGGATCCCAGTGGGTCAAAATACCATATAAACCATCTATAAAACATTAATCAAAAAACATAAGAAATTCACTGGTTAGGTCATAATCCCATATGTATATATTGCCTAGACCAAGAAAAAGGGAAGGCTTAAATTACCTGAATCTCCAATCTATAGGGATATCAGAAGGGTTCACTTCATGAATAGGAGTTGGTGTTACTCCATAAAGTGGGAACTCACATAGTGGTGTGAGTCCTCAGTGTCCCACCATCAAATGGCACCCTGGAGGGTATATATAGCCCCCCAGAGAACTCCTCCTACAAAGAGGAGACAAAACGCCCCCTATTAATTGTATCAGATCAGTGTACTCACTTGGGATTACATGAGGTATCACTCGGCGTCTCAGAAAGTACACTGCGCATGTCCGCAGTGATAATAGAACAGTGCCGATCACAGTGTGTTCTAACGCACATGCGCTAACTCGTGACACGTTATGCTATGTACTGCGCATGCGCGGAAGTTCCAAAATGGCGGCGCCGGCATCGCCGAAGCCCGCCGCGCCTGCGCCAAAAAACACAGACAGCAGGATACCCCGCGTCAATGCATTAGCATGACGCCACACAGCAGGGCAACCCGGTTCAAGGAACCATCCCAAAGGCCGAGAGCGGCATTACCCAACGCCCATATCACTTTGGGCCAGGCTGGACTTAACTGAATTTGATGTGGGATATCCCTCTTCGTATGACGGAAGTGTGGGATCAGTGTCCCAAAGCCATTTAACCCTTTAAAAACACCAGTTACTTATTCATATCAGTGAAAACTGACCGTCTTCCCACTTTGATGCCAGTTTTAATGCCCAGAATCACTTTGGGCCATGCTGGACTTAACTGAATTTGATGTGGGGTATCCCTCTTGGTATGACGGAAGTGTGGGATCAGTGGCCCAAAGCCATTTAACCCTTTAAAAACACCAGTTACTTATTCAAATCAGTGAAAACTGCCCGTCTGCCCACTTTGATGCCAGTTTTAATGCCCAGAATCACTTTGGGCCAGGCTGGAGTTAACTGAATTTGATGTGGGGCATCCCTTTTGGTATGACGGAAGTGTGGGATCAGTGGAAAAAAGCCATTTAACCCTTTAAAAACACCAGTTACTTATTCAAATCAGTGAAAACTGCCCGTCTGCCCACTTTGATGCCAGATTTAGTGCCCAGAATCACTTTAGGCCAGGCTGCAGTAAACTGAATTTGATGTGGGGCATCCCTCTTGGTATGATGGCAGTGTGAGATCTGTGGCCCAAAGCCATTTAACCCTTTAAATCTTAGTTTTTGGTTTCTGCATGGATGCCCATTTTATGCCAGCTGTTAGTGTTTACCAGGCTTGTTTCAACTGGTTTGTCCTTGGTCCACACCATTGTAATGACATTTATTAAGCTGAAAAGTTTTCCTATTTATTATCCTCTTAAAAAACAAAAAAATATTTTGCAGCGAATAAGAAACTGGTGAATAAGAAACCAACGTCAGCCCGAATAAGAAACTGCCGAATAAGAAACCAACTTCAGCTTCGTTCATAGCTCATAGCAACCAATCAGAGCCCACAACAACCAATTAGAGCCCATAGCGACCAATCAGAGCTCATAGCAACCATTCACAGCCCATAACAACCAAACAGAGCCAATAGCAACCAATCAGAGCCCATAACAACCAATCAGAGCCCATAGAAACCAATCACAGCCCATAACAATCAATCAGAGCACATAGCGAACAATCAGAGCCCATAGTCACCAATCAGAGCCCATAACAACCAAACAGAGCCAATAGCAACCAATCAGAGCTCATAGCAACCAATCAGAGCTCATAGCAATCAATCAGAGCCTATAACAACCAATCAGAGCTCATAGCAACCAAACAGAGCTCATAGCAACCAAACAGAGCCCATTTCAACCATTCAGAGCTCATAACAACCAAACAGAGCCCATAGCAACAAATAAGAGCTCATAGCAACCAATCAGAAAACATAGCAACCAATAAGAGCCCATAGCAACCAATCAGAGCTCATAGCAACCAATCAGAGCCCATTTCAACCATTCAGAGATCATAAAAACCAAACAGAGCCCATAGCAACCAATCAGTAAACATAGCAACCAGTCAGAGCCCACAGCAACTAATCAGAGCAAATATCAACAAATCAGAGCCCATAGCGACCAATTAGAGCCCATAGCAACGAATCAGAGCCCATAGCGACCAATGAGAGCCCATAGCAAACGGATATCCAAATAACTGAAAAGTTCTCAGGACAAGGGGAAATGTGCTAGAGCGCTCAAGGGAATAAAAACTATCTAAGAAATAATAGTTTATTTTAAATGAACATTACGCGTTTCGCAAGTTAAACACTCGCTTCCTCAGATGTATCAACTGCTCAATTCAAACAACTTTATATACATTCTCATCTAAACACTAATTAAAACCAGATTAGATAATAGATTCAATCTGCATGTTAATTATAAACAACTACTCATCGATTAGTTGACTACTCACTAGTCCATTGATTAAGATTCATTCATAAAAGGTCAAAAATTCATTCATAAAAGTTCATTCATAAAATATATATCATAGAACTAATAAACTGTTTAAAATACTATTTAAAAACATTACTCTTTAAAACTGTAAATTTCACCAATGATAAAACTAAAAGGGTAATATATATATATATATAATGTATTTATATAATATATATTAGACTATATATAATTATTATAATATATATATTATTATATATATATATATATATATCAGATTAATCAATAAATACCAGGCTCCAAAAAAACATTTTTTACACCACGGATTCAAAAATTTCGTTCAATCCGTGTGGTTTTAGTGTATTTAATTTATAAATCCAATACATCTCACGGCTACTCAATTTCTTTATTCTGTTTGGTACTTCCTCTGGGATATATTCAATGGGCTGTATAACCAATTCTAATTCATTGCTATTATGAATATCAAAGCAGTGTCTGGGAAGACTGTGGACGAGTCTACTATGTTTTACATTGTAGCGGTGTCCTCTTAAACGTCTGGATAATTTTATTGTAGTCTTTCCTACATACTGTATGCCACACTGGCATGTGATCAGGTAAATGACAAAAGAACTAGAGCAGGAAAGGACATCTTTTATATGAAATTCCTCTCCTGTCGATGCTGATTTAAATCTATCACCTTCTTTGATGACTTCGCAACATTTACAAATAAAGTGGCCACATGCATAAACTCCTGGTTTTCTCCTATCTGTATTCTTGCTCTCTTTTTTAGGTACAACCTGCTTTTCATGATGTTGTTTTAATTTAGAGGGAGCCAAGATGTTTTTAATAGTTTTGGCTCTCCTGTAAATAAATTTAGGATGTTCAGAGAGGGTTTCTTTTAAAACCGGGTCACGTCTGAGGATATGCCAATGGTTTTTTATGATATTTTGAATTTCTTTATACTGCGAACTATGGGTTGATATAAAACTCATTTCAAAAGGACTCTTTTCTTTTTTATCTTTTATTTTATTTTCGTTTGATTCAAGATATTGCGCTTGTGTTTTAGACGCCGCTTTTTCCCGAGATCCCTGTAACAATTTTCTGGGAAAACCTTTTTGAATGAAATTCTGAAGAAAGGCCTGGGATTTAGTCCTGACAATATGGTTAATGATTTTGGAGTGTTCCAGGACATTCAAAAATTTATAAGAAAACTCACCCTTAAACGTTTTTTTAGTAAACAGAAAAAAACTAATAATAATAAGGAAAAAATGAGAGAAACAGCTATATGCTATGAAGAAGAGGAGGAAAAGGATGTGAATGAAATAACTGAAAACAGCAATATGGGGCGTTTGGGAAAAGAAGTTAGAGGTAAATCAAACTTCTACCCCGTAGCAGCGCAGGGGAACTATATATCTGTGTTCCAAGATTTGGTGGTCAGTGATCTCAGAAAGGTCTCTAAAAAAATGCCGTCCAATCCAAACCTAAATAAAAAAGAGAGGGAGGCACTTCGAAAATTATCCGAAAATAGGGCTATTGTTATAAGAGGGGCCGATAAAGGTGGCGCGGTCATTGTGCAGAACTATGCGGATTATAATGGAGAATTCTACTACAATAAAACAGATCAGAAAGTCTATGATATTTTAAAGAATACCTATGATGAATTTATAAAAGTAAATTTTGAACAAGGAGTCATTAGCAAAAAAGAAAATAATTTTTTAACAAAAAAAGAAACACAAATACCGCTATTCTATCATTTGCCTAAAATACATAAGGATCAGCAGAACCCGCCCGGGCGTCCCATCATCTCGGGTATAGGCTCTATTCTGTCAGATCTGTCCCACTTTCTAGATCTTCAATTACAGCCTATAGTAGAGAAATTGCCGAGCCATATAAAGGACTCGAATACGATTTTAAGAGATCTAGTAGGAAAAAAGTGGGAAGATTCCTACCTTCTTGCTACCCTGGACGTTACAGCGTTATACTCGAATATCGAGCATGGGTTGGGGTTACGAGCAGTAAAAACCTTTCTGGACTGAGAGCCAATTTTTTCTGAAAAATGTAAAAAAAAATTTATTGAAGGTTTAGAGCTAATTTTGAAAAATAATTTTTTTCTGTTATGAAAATGTACATTACCACCAGCAGGTTGGCACGGCGATGGGGACGAGAGTTGCCCCATCGCTGGCCAACCTGTTTATGGGTTTGTTTGAAAGACTATACATTGAGTCGGAGAAAAACCCATTTGTTAGACACATCAAATATTTTAGAAGGTTTATTGACGATCTTCTGTTTGTTTGGGATGGCCCCTCAGATTCCTTTGTAAATTTTGTGAGTTTTATAAATGATAACGACTGGGGTATAAAATTCCACGGCTTCATTTCACAAAATGAATAGTATTTCTAAGGGGCGTGCACCTCTATGTAGAGAAACCATGAATTGGAATCGAAAACACACTTTAATAGCCACGGATTCAAATAACTACCTGGCTTATAGATCAATCCATCAGAGCAAAATGAGTTAATATATTCCGTATGGGCGTATTGCCGAATTAAGGAAAAATTGTACCAAAAGAAAAACTTTTACAGAGCAAGCTGATTTTATAACTGAAACATTTCATTCAAAAAGGTTTTCCCAGAACAATTTGTTACAGGGATATCGGGAAAAAGCGGCGTCTAAACACATGCGCAATATCTTGAATCTAAACGAAAATAAATTAAAAAAAAAAGAAAAGAGTCCTTTTGGAAATGAGTTTTATATCACCCATAGTTCGCAGTATAATCGAAATTCAAAATATCATAAAAAACCATTGGCATTATCTCTAGACGTGACCCGGTTTAAAGAAACCCTCTCCTGAAACATCCTACAATTTATTTACAGGAGAGCAAAATATTAAAAACATACTTGGATCCCTCTAAATTAAAACAACATCATGAAAAGAGGTTGTACCTAAAAAAGAGAGCAAGGGAATACAGATCTGGAGGAAAACACAGGAGTTTATGCATGTGGCCACTTTATTTGTAATGTTGCGAAGTCATCACAGAAGGTGATTGAGTTAAATCAGCATCGACAGGAGAGGAATTTCATATAAACGACGTCCTTTCCTGTTCTTAGTTCTTTTGTAATTTAACTGATCACATGCCAGTGTGGCGATACAGCATGTAGGAAAGGACTACAATAATAAAAATTCATCCAGACGTTTAAGAGGAACACCGCACAATGTAAAACATAGTAGACTCTGTCCATAGTCTTCCCAGACCCATGCTTTGATTTTATAATAGCAATGAATTAGAATTGGTTATACAGCCCATTGGAATATATCCCCAAGAGAGGAAGTACAAACAGAAAATAAAGAAATTGAGTTAGCCGTGGATGTATTGGATTTATAAAATTAAATACATAAAACCACACGGATTGAACGAAATTTTTGAAATCAGTGGTGTTTTCGTCAAAATAATGTTTTTTGGAGCATGGTATTTATTGTATTATTCAGATATATATATATATTTTTATTACACTTTTAGTTTGATCATGCGTGATATTTACCAGTTTTAAAGAACGTAATGTTTTTTACAATAGTATTTTAATCCAGTTTATATAGTTCTATGATACAAGTCTTTATGAATGAACTTTTAATGAATGGAAATTTTGAACTTTTTATGAATGGAATCTTAATCAATGGACTAGTGAGTAGTAAACTAATTGATGAGTTTTAGTTTTTAATTCAACATGCAGATTGATATCTTATTATCTAATCTGGTTTTAATTAGTGTTAGATGAGAATGTTATATCAAGTTGTTGATTGAGGCAGTTGATAATCTTGAGGAAGGAGTGTTTAACTTGCGAAATCCGCGTATGTTTCATTTAAAATAAACTATTATTTATTAGATAAGTTTTTTATTCCCTTGAGCGCTCTAGCAATTTCCCTTGTCTGAGAACTTTTCAGTTATTTGGATATCCGTTGGCCGTCGTGGATTTCCTTGGCGTCCAGCGGGGACATCGAAGGCGGGGATTTTTGGGAGCACGCCTCTACAACCAGAACCACCGCAGTGGAGGTGATACAAGCGAACAGCGTTGCTTGTACCGTAATTTGTACAGCACGCAATAGGTGAGCTCTTGATCTCCATGTTTATTAGAGTCGGTTAGTTATTTTTAAGATCTCAGCTGCGCTTTGTTCTTTTCCAGTTTATGTGCACCTGGGGATTTTGCTTTCATGAGTATCTCAGGGAGAGAATTTTTCTACAGTGCACATATTTCTTATGCATATGAGCACTGATTGGTTGCTATGAGCACTGATTGGTTGCTATGGGCACTGATTGGTTATATGGGCTCTGATTGGTTGCTATGAGCGCTGATTGGTTCCTATGAGCGCTGATTGGTTGCTATGAGCACTGATTGGTTATATGAGCACTAATTGGTTGCTATGAGCGCTGATTGGTTGTTATGATCACTGATTGGTTATTGAGCGTAATTTGGTTTGCTTGAGCGCTGGGAAAAATTTTGGTTGCTATCGAGCGCTGATTGGGTTATATGTGCACTGATTGGTTTGTATGAGCGCTGATTGGTTGCTTTGGGCATGATCTGGTTATATGACAACTGATTGGTTGTATGAGCGCTGATTGGTTGCCTACTGAAGCGCTGATTTGTTATTCTGGTGCACTGATTGGTTCCTATGAGCACTGATTGGTTGCTATGAGCGCTGATTGGTTCCTATGAGCGCTGATTGGTTATATGAGCACTGATTGGTTGCTATGAGCGCTGATTGGTTGCTATGAGCACTGATTGGTTGCTATGAGCTCTGATGGTTGCGATGGGCAAAAAATACAGTCTTACTCTTCGACAATCTTGATAAATGAAGTCCAGTGTGTTTCATTGAATATTCTGGTGTATGACATTTTCTTACTATCCTTAGAACTTGCTTTAAATCTCCTGATAGTTGTGCACACAGTTTAATGTAATAAGACACATAGGTGACATGAGAAAGAAAGTATCATTTGTGTTTTAAGAGTTAACCATGCGGTATGTAAAGCCAGTTCACAAGTTCAGACTTATAGTTGCTTCATTGTTTTTGTTCCTGACTGGGTTGTTTTCCCCCCTCTCCTGACCAGGGCACATTTTCAGGGCACCCACTGTGCATACTATAGAGTTGGCTACCTGCACAAAATGGGGTTTACACATAGTTGCCAACTTTTGAAAGTGAAAAAGCAGGTAGGGACTCTAGTGGGCGGAGCGCGTAGCGCGCCGCAGCAAAGTTTGCATGGACACGCCTTCTTGTCGGTTTGTCACGCCCTTCAAAAGCCACACCCACTCCACCTCTAACTGCATAACGGCTTGGTAGAAAGCCCAGGTAGAAGCCTTATACCAGGTATTAGCCCCCCAAAACCCGGGAGTCCCCCTTACAGGTGGTAGAGGGCCCCCTTGTGCCAAGTAGATGCCTCTGTACAGGTAGACCCAAATTTGTACCCGGTAATCCCCTTTTTTTACCAGGTAGGTCCCCCCCCTTTGTTCCAGGTGGGTCCCCATTGTTAGCCAATAGTCCCCCCATTTTAGCCAGGTAGTGCCCCCTTGTTACCCAGGTGGCCCCTTTGTTGCCAGGTAGGCCCCCATTGGTTGCCGGTAGGCCCCCATTGTTCCCATTTTAGTCCCCCCTTGTTTACCGGGTAGTCCCCCATCTTTTACCCGGGGTAGTCCCCCCTTGTTTACCGGTAGTCCCCCCAGTTACCAGGTAGTCCCCCATCTGTACCCAAGAAGCCCCATCTTTACCCAAAGTAGTGCCCCCATCGTTACCCAAGTAGTGCCCCCATTGTTAGCCAGGAGCCCCCAAACCTGTTACCAGGTAGGCCCCCTTTGGTTCCCGGTGTCCCCTTTGGGTTGAGGTAGTCCCCCCTTTGTTTCCCAGGTAGGCCCCATTTTTGCCGGGTAGTGCCCCCATTGTTTGCCAGGTATGCCCCCATTGTTCCCGGGTTTGTGCCCCCTTGTTCCCGGGTAGTGCCCCATCTGTTAGAGGTAGTGCCCCATCTGTTACCAGTATCCCCCCATCTTTTTACCCAGGTGTGCCCCTCTGTTGGGCAGGTATCCCCCATCTGTTGAGGGTGCCCCCATCTGTTAGCCAGGTAGTGCCCCATCTGTTAGCCGGTAGTGCCCCCATCTGTTAGCCGGTATTCCCCCCCTTGTTGCCGGGTATGCCCCATCTGTTAGCCGGTAGTCCCCCCATTGTTAGCCAGGTAGTGCCCCCATCGTTGCCGGTATCCCCCCTTTGTGCAGGTAGTCCCCCCTTTTTCCCGGGTACCCCCCTCTGTTGCCGGGGTGTGCCCCTTGTTTGCCAGGTGTCCCCCCTTGTTCCCGGGTATGCCCCATTGGTTGCCAGGTAGTGCCCCCATTGTTGCCAGGTACCCCCCATTTTTGCCAGGTTTGCCCTCTCGTTAGCCAGGTAGACCCCCTAAGCTAAAAAAAAATAAAATAAAAAATCCACTCACCTCACCCGGGTCCTGCGGCGGCCAGCTCCCGCCGATTTTTTCAGCGCGCGGGGGGGAGAAAACCGGCGGGACTCCCCTGCCCGCGCGCACTTCCCCCTGCGCCGTGAACTGTAGTACGGCGCACACACGGCGCCGGAAACGGGGGAGGAGGGGGGGGAGCATCCCCCCGCCCCCCTCCCCACATGAGACCGCGGGGGGGTGAGCGGAATGCGGCGCTTCACCCGCCGTAGGGCGGGCGGGGGGCGCAAAATAGGCACTAGGGGGTACTCTTGGCCGGGTAATTTAAAGGGCCCCGCCCCCTGCAGGGGGCCGGGGGGGAAAGCCACTCCCCCGGGGGGGGGGGGAGGGGACCCCCCAAAAAGCGGGACCCCCCCGCCAAAAAAAGGGGAGTTGGCTTAGGGTTTACATACACACATCATATTTTTAATGTTTTTACTGTCACCCCCATCTAATTTTTCTTCCGGGTGACCCATTGGGGTCTTTTTTTTTACTTGAGAAAGAGACCATATTAAAAAGTCCAAGATGCAACTTGAAGCTTCAAGGTCCCAATAGAAAATCTCAGGTTCCCCAAATACTAAGTCCCATTTATAATACTCATGTTATCTTATGTGGCAAAGGGACTTTTGGGCCCCTCAGGGACCAGGGCTCAAGTGCGTCTGCTTTAACCTCTGCACTCCCTATAACTACATCCTTTACTTTAATGGCAGATGATGTGCTACTGTTAAAAAGTTATCTATGTGATTCTGCTGAAGCGACAGACAGATTTGGAATGGCCAACAGGGGAAACCCATAGTAGGCTCTTGGGCTCAGGGACGTTCCTTAGGGGCGGGCGAAGACGGGCCCGATTGCCCAGGGGCGCCGAAAACGGGGAAGGCTCCGCTCACCCGAGCGGGGGCGCCGCGACCACTCGCCTGGCCCGCACGGAGAAGCGCCCCTGAGTCTCTGCGCGACTGTTTTAAAAAACAGTCGCGCTAGAGCCAAGAGCTCGCCGGCACAGGCTAGGAGGCGGGTACGGATCGTTCCAGTCCTGTCTCCTCCCCTGTATCAGCGTCGCAGGGAGTGCACAGCTTTCACCGCGACCCCTAGAGAAGCTCGGTCTCTCCTCAGCTGGGCAGCTCTGCGCCAAGGAAGATCCCGGCGAGAAGCTGCGTGAAGCAGTAAGCGGCGTGATGACGTACACCGCTTACACCGCTCCTGCAGCTACGGATCCGGGACGCGCGGCCCCAGGTGAGTACTATTTTGTTATGTTAACAATTAGCTATAGGGGGCATTATATCTGGCTAGGGGAGGGCATCACTGGATACAGGGGGGGGGGGCATCAGTGGCTTACAGGGGGGTGGCAACAGTGGGCTACAGGGGCATCAGTGGCTACAAGGGGGGAGATCAGTGGCTTACAGGGGGGGCATCACTGGTACGGGGGGCATCAGTGGCTTACTGGTGGGGGAAAACAGTGTACAGGGGGCGGCAACTAGTGGCTACTGGGGCTCATCTGTGGCTACAGGGGGGGCATCAGTGGCTACAGGGGGGGGCTCAGTGGCTACAGGGGGACAACAGTGGATACCAGGGGGGGGAACAAACAGTGGCTACAGGGGCATCAGTGGCTTCAGGGGGGGGGCATTCTGTGGCTACAGGGGGGGCATCAGTGGCTACGGGGATGCAATCTGTGGCTACAGGGGGGCAACAGTGGCTACAGGGGCACATCGTGGCTACTAGGGGGCATCAGTGGCTACAGGGGGGGCATCAGTGGCTACAGGGGGGACAACAGTGGCTACAGGGGGGACAACAGTGGCTACAGGGGCATCAGTGGCTACAGGGGGGGCATCAGTGGCTACAGGGGGGACAACAGTGTCTACCAGGCGGGCATATGTGGCTACCAGGGCGGGAGGCCATCAGTGGTACTACAGGGGCCATAATTTCAGTGGCTAACTGGGCGGGTTTCGTGGCTACAGGGGACCCCATTTGTGGCTACAGGGGGGGGGGCTTCAGGTGGCTACAGGGGCATACACTGGCTACAGAGGCTCTACTGGCTCAGGGGGGCAGCACTGGCTAAGGGGGCAATTACTCGGGTACTAAAGGGGGCATCACAAGCTACAAGGGGGGCTTCACTGGCTATCAGGGGAGCATCTACTGGCTACAGGGGTGGCATCACTGGTACAGGGGGGCATCACTGGCTACAGGGAGGCCTTCTTCTGGTACAGGGGGGCTTCTACTGGCTATACAAGGGGGCATCTTCTGGATACAGGGGGCTTCACTGGCTAACAATGGGGGGATCATGTGCTAAAGGTGTCACTCTTACTGGTACAGGGGGGAATCAATGGCTACAGGGGGGCATCCTACTGGTACAGGACGGCATCATTGGCTACAGGGGGGGCATCACTTGGCCTACAGGGGGGGCATCACCGGCTACAGGGGGGCTTCACTGGTTCAGGGGGGCATATCTGGCTACAGGGGAGCGGCATTGGCTACAGGGGGCATTACTGGCTACAGAGGGGGCCATCTATGGCTTACAGGGGGGCATTCAGGCATACAGGGGAGGCATCTGGCTACAAGGGGTTCTACTGGAGTTATGGGGCATCTATGGCTCAAGGGGGGCATCTTCGGGCTACAAGGGGCGCAATCTACTGGCTACAGGGGCATCATGGCTACAAAGGGGGTCATCTATGGTACATGGGCAGGATTCACTGGCTACAGAGGGGGCATCACTGCCTACAAGGGGGACATCACTGGCTACGGGCGCATCTACTGGCTACCGGGGGGCATCACTGGCTACAGAGGGGCAGCTAATGGCTACAGGGGCGGGCGCCATTACTGGCTACAGGGGGCATCATGGGCTACCTGGGGGGCATCTACTGGTACAAGGGGCATTTCTACTGGCTCTGGGGGGGGCATCCACTGGCTACAGGGCAGGCATCTACTTGGCTTCACGGGGGGCATCTATCTAGATACCAGGGGGGATTCATGGCTACAGGGGGCTCTTAATACTGTTACAGGATGGGGGGCATTACTGGTACAGGGGGGCATCTACTGGACAGTGGGGCATCACCTGGCTACAGGTGGTGGGGCATCTACTGGCTACTGGGGGGCATCACATGGCTACAGGGGGTACCAACTGGTATAGGGGGGCTACTGTCTGGCGTACGGGGGCATATTACCATGGGGGGGGGCTACCTCTTATGAGGTGCTATAGTGGGGTGTTTTGTTGGTGCGATAGGAAGTGGTAGAGAAGTGCTGATGACGTGAGGAGTTCTTTAAGATGTTTGTTTTGTAAATTTTACAGTGAAAGAGTCGGGAGTAGTCGTCATGGCGTCTGGGACTAGATGGTGAAGAAGAAGAGAAAGAGACCAATCATTCAGAGACGTCTCCTGTGAGTCACTAGATATAACTTACTGTAATCTCTTATTATGTCTGCAGAGCCGTGTTACAGCTGGTATCCAACACTTTTATGGTCACTGTAAGCTGGTAAAATTGGTTGTAGTTATAAATGGTTTATACGGTTTTTACTCAGTAATGGTCAGTTTGTATTATTTCAGTCACTATTGGTGGTGATTTTGTGGTCATTGTGTGGTGGTTATTATTCGGTCACTGTGTGCTGGTGATTTGTGGTCTAGTGGTCTTGGAGTCTGGTTGGTGTAGCAGTGTTTATTTGGTAACTGTATGACTAGTATTTAGTAGTTTTACGTAGACATTATGGTAAAGGTTTTTGTAGATTTTAGATTTGGTTTATGGTGATGCAATGTGTTGCACTGTGGCGCCATATGTTACCGTGGGGGGTGGGGGGGGGGGTTGAAATTTCTTCACCTCGCCCTAAGTGAAATTTAGCCTAGGAACTGCCCTGCTTGGGCATGGTGGGCCCCTGGGTGTGATGGACCCTTTAGTATAGAAGACTTGGGCTGCTTGTCAGGGAGAAAGGCAGGAAAAGAGAGGCAGAAAGCATAGGTCATGTGCAGTCATGTACAGTAGCCAGTTGCTGTGTGTTGGACATGGGTGACTAGAAAACAATGTTTGGTCTGCACATCCCCAAAAACTTTTTTTTTTTTAAATGAGCATAGGTGCACACTGATTTGGCAGTAACATACAAAAACAATCCATACAAACAACAAACTAGGAGGCAGCCACTCCGCCATACAAACACTCTAAAAAACAATATTTGGTCTGCACATCCCAAAAACTTTTTTTTTTTTTAAAATGAGCATAGGTGCACACTAGCGCTAAAAACAATCAAAAAGCACATAGGAATATTTGGAAAAGCATTGCTGCTACTTAGAATACATGAAAATTTTTTGAGGTTCTTAGTTTTTTTTATGTATTCTAAGTAGCAGAAATGCTTTTCCAAAAATTCCTATGTGCCTTTTTTTTTTAAACTGTATTTTATTAAAGTTTTTCACAATTATTTTCACTATACTGAAACAAAAAGATACCAAGTCCATACTATACATAATGTCGTGGTTGTTAATTATCAAAATCAAGGCAATAAATGGTATTCATTCAAGTCCTTAGAGTCTGTTTGGTGACCAAAAAAACAGTTACCCTAAGGGGTTTTGCTCCCAAGGACATCTCATCTGGTGCAGTCAATGGTATCTCAAGAATACCTCACATGCCTATTAGGGAGGCATTATTGGGAACAGCAAACAAAGACAGTCAACTGTACATGTGGGGGGAGGTTAAATGAAAAGACAAAAAGACAAACAAGAAGACCAGACATGAGGGAGAAGACAGGAGGGAAAGAAGGGGAGAGACCTTTCAGTGATGTACGAGCAAGAAGTATGGCAGCGGTGTTATGCCGTTGTGCTAGGAGGTGCCGACCGGAGACTGTAACTGAGCCCAGTAAGAGACCCAGGGTTTCCAGACTGCGTCATGGAGTTCCAGTTTTGTGTGTAGGCAAGAGGTAAGCTTCTCTACGCACTGGACTTCGCATATCCATGTATGTAGGTTGTGCACGGAGGAGGGAAGGGTCTTCTTCCAGAAGGCCGAAATCAAACACTTGGCGGCCGTAAGGAATATGCAGGCAGCCAACTTAGCCTCTAGTTTTGATGAAGAAACCTCCTTGGAGGGAGATTTAGGAGAATTGTAGATGGTTCGGGTCGGGATTCTACGGCCTCAAATGTCCCTTACTAAGACCCCACTAACCTGCGTCCATAACCTTGTTATAATGGGGCCCAGAGTCCCAGTATATGTGGGTTAGCGAACTGGGATGGCGCCCACACCGCCAACAGGCTCCAGGAATCAGAGGAACTAAAATCTTTGGAGTATACTCCAGGGTTGTGGTACCTGTGTCATTAGGAAGTTTTACTGGTTTTCTTTGTAAGTTATCATAGCGGAGGCAAGCAGCGGCCCTATGCCAAATGACCTGCCAGACATGGTAGGGAGTTTACGTCCAGAAAGGCTTCCCATTGGTGCATATAGGGTAAATAAGAGTCGGCGTCTGGGTCGGAATCATTTTAGAATAGCATATATCTGCGAGGGGTCAGGCCCTTTGGACAGAGATGCCCCCAACTTGCACAGTCTCTCGAAGGGGGTGGGGATTGAGAGCGGATGTATCCGCGCGTGTGTTTAGCATAAGTGTTTTATTTGGAGATATGAGAAACAGGGCCCTAGAGGGGAGATTGAATTTATCTGGATAGGTCCGCAAATGAGTGAGCTCCTGTTACGGAAGTGGTGCAATATCGGCGAACCGGAACTGATAATGCTGTTGCCAAGGGGCTACAAAAGCGCCGGACGTGCTAGCAGGCAAGAGGGGGGTGTTATTACTAGAAAGGGAGGGACATCGGAAGATGAATTCGTGGCATTGTGAATTAGTCTGACTAGTTCCTCCAAAGGATCTAGTAAACTCTATGGGGCCTGGCAGGGGCCCTATTCTTGGGGGTTTCTTGGTATGGCCATAATAGTAACATGTTAGGGGGGGCGTTGTGGAAAACGGGTGCCAAACTAATTTCTCAATTTCCATCCATTTAGAAATGCTGGAAAGGGTGGCCACGCCGCGATAATGCGCAATTGGTTTGCCGAATAATATTTCTGAATATGAGGGGCCGCCAATCCACACTAATCTCTTGCTCTGCCTCAGACGGTCTTCTTTTGGACAATCCTATGCGAAAACATGGGGCCCATATAAATTTGATTATAGTCGATTGTAAGGGATTTTAAGGCGCTGAGGGGTCTGGAATGGGAATCGGGGCAGAGGTCCAAAAAGATAAAGATGCATTGGGTAGGATTGTCTTCTTTATCCGTTTTAATGCGCCCCACTAAAACATAGGTATTAGTGTCATTGTATGCCTATTGAGTCATCGAACGGGTGCGTTTATCTTGAAAAGGCAGGGGGGATACGGAAGTTTGGACGGTTTATAGGGGACTTGTTATCCTGTGTTATAAATTGACACCAAGGTTTTTTATAGTGGAGGTCTGCCATTTATATGATTTTGGGCCCCATAAGGGCCGTCCAGGGTTTCGTGCGGGGATTTTTAGGGTTAGTGGGACCTACGTCTTGGTTGCAATTCACCTTGAATCCTGACTCCCCTACCGAATTCTCCCAGGTGAGGTGTATGTCAAGCTAGGAGCGAAAGGAGGTGACGGTTGGCTGCTGTCAATATGGACATAGTTCAACCGCAAAAAAATAGGGAAATTTTTTAAATTCATCCTGTCCTTGACATGAATGCCTGAAATGGTGGGTGAATGAGATCGAATTCGAGATCGCAAGGGGTTCCATGCTCAGTTAAAGAGGAGGGGGGGATCGGAGGGGACAGCCCTGGCGGGTTCCATATTGTAGTTTTTTGATGGGAGGCTTGGTCACTTGTGGTATTTTTTTTTTATTTTTATTAAATTCCAGAGGAATAAGTTTATTGAAGTAGAAAATGTATAACAAAAGCATATAAAGACAAAAACCATGCAAATTACAATAGTATATGAGAATAACCACTTACATAAGTTTGTAAGAAACAATTACAATAGCAGTAAGTCACACAAATGTACTTGAGTCTGGTCAATTGGACAAGCTCAGCCCTATCAGTACCAAAAATTTAAGGCACACAAATTGTATATGTCTAAAAATTAGATCTGCATAAGTGTGTCACACCCTCATAATAAACTCCTGCTTAAATAAAAACCAATTGAGGCCTAAATTAGCTAACAAACAATACAGAGACACGGCTGGGCTGGGGACGGGTATAACAGTACAAAACAATCAAGGGGAAAATAAATATTAGTAATACAGGCTCGTAGCTATTCACACAGGGTCACAGTCTGGGTCCGTTATACGCGGCTAAACAAGTTTATGGCACCTACCGAGGGCGACACCTTTCCAGCATGAGGAGGGAATCCAGGCAGTCTCAACCTACTAACGCGAGTGCAATCTGCCCCTTGGATAGCAGATAAGGAGGCGGAAGACTTGTACGTGAACCAATAGTAACTCAATTGATTATAACCGAAGTAATTGAGCGGGGGAGGTGGCCTACTATTCATCCATTCGACATATAAAATTGATGTCTGTGTTACCACATCTTCTTATTAGAGGTGGAGTTAGAAGATTTCCACCATAGGGAATATAACCGTGTTGGACGGCTCTGTATTCTAGTGGTCATGTTTAGGGTTGTTGTAGATTTTTGAAACTCGGGAAATCATACATAAAGAGCAGAAAAGGCCTCCGGAGAGTCAGGAACCGAGACATCAGTGTTCAATGTGTAATTCTCCGGACAGACATCCAATAGCTCGAATTAACGGGCAGTCCCACCAGTGTGCACCAGGAACCCACTTGTTTCCCACAAGCGACAACATGTGTCTGAACTGCTGGAAACCATTTATGAAGGATTCGTGGGACCCTTTATTCCACCTGGATAGTTCTTGTAGCACGTTTCCTGGTGTCTAGAGGCCACTAATGCTCGATGTGTAATTTGGGAAACATTGTTCCCATTGCGAGTCCGTTTAAGTACCCCCTAACTCTAATTCACATTGATGGCAAAAGGACGGAGATGTACAGCTTGGGAGGATGTTTAGAAGTTTATAATAAACAGATAAATGAGTGCCGCCGTGCTCGAGTCGAATGCAGTAATTGTTCAAAAGGTGTAAGTGGCTAGTTTTGACAGTACCAGGGTATGTTTATGTTTATGAAAAAAGGAACGACCAATTGAGCGTATTGGAAGTGTGAACTTAACACGAGGTGGCTTTGACCTCCAGGATGGTTGTCTAATGCCCCAATTTCCCGTTAAGACACTATGAATAAACAGTAATGGTTTTTTTTTTCGTGCCACCAAAAATTGTTAGTTGGAAAACGATCCCGGTGGGGAGGGTAAGTCTGATTGTACAGTTATAGGGATCAAAGAGGACCCTTACGATAATTAAAAACTATGGCTCCTCTATGAGCATAATAATAATGGGCCAATGTGTGTTTAGTGGAAAAAAAGACAGAGCAGGGTTCCTTTGAAGGGAAGGAGTCAGGTCCAGGGGAGGGTTGCAAGCGCTTACGGGCACATTGCAGCCCTGCAAGGCCAGGCCCATAACTTCCTATCCTGGTCTTGTGTCAAGGATATATTAACGGGCCGTATAATGCCGTGGCCAAATAGTATAGCCTGCACAATCATGGCAGTCCTGTGCCCCCAAGATCTCTGGGTTTCGAGGTTAAGTGTCATAAAGCTATGCGGGGTCGGCGAGCTGACTCACACAAACTCGTTAAAAACAACGCCGAAGTTTCTTCCAAAACATCGAGGGTGAACATTAAGGGACAGGGATGGTCTGGAAGAGATATAATAATTTTGGCAAAAATAGACATCTTAAGTATATTTATTCCTCCCGAACCTGGAAAACTCCTTCCGTTGTCCTGAGATCTAGATCCTTTCCGTTTGAGTTTGTACAGGGGGGATGAAAATGGTCAGGAAGTGTTTTGGCCAGATTCGCAGAAATGCGTATCCCCAAATAAGCAGTCCCACTTGCTGGGCATTCGTATGGAAATTCTGCCCCAATAATGTTGGTCGCTCGGTGGCGAGGTTCACATTAAGAGCCTCGACTATAGACATGTTAATCTTTAAAATTTGACAGGAAGCCAGCCAAAGCGCCGCAACTCAGCCTTCAAGAGGGAAGAGAAAATGGGGATTCGTAACATCATGAGCAGGTCATCTGGCCAAACGCAAGTACTTTTATTATTTCCTGCGTCCCGATGAGTTATCCCTTTGATGGCAGGGTTCGCCCTTATTGAGGCCATTAAATTTTTCCATAATCAAAATGTACAGCAAAGGGGGATAAGTGGGCTTCCTGCCTAGTGCCGTTTTGTATTAGGTAAAGTGTCTGATAGCGGTGCCATTAATGTTTACCACGTGCTGAGGGTTTATTACATGTGGATAAGTATTATAGAAGACCGACGGGATGGAGTAAAGGCTCGCTAACGGCTCCCAAATATCTCAGTGTTACCAAAAGGACCTAAGGTGGCTAAATAGGAAAGGCCAGTGAGGAGGTCGTCAAAGGCCTTTTCCGCGTCTTGTATAAGCTACTGGGCCTCACTATTTCGGAGATTCGCAATTTCATCAGATCTTATCGCTCGGCGTGTGTTATCCCACCGTGACGACAAGGGACAAAGACCACTTTGGTCTTTATGGACCAGTGGGGAAGCCAGGCATTCTGTCTGTTGGCCAGTGCTTTGTAGAAATGTTATTGTTCGAATTTAAAAGGGCTATCGGGTCATATAGCTGGCACACTCCGAATGGGTCCATCCAGGCTTGGGGAATAAGGGTGAGAGATAGGAGTGAGACCATTTTTCGGCGCGATATTGGGGCACCTTCCAGAACAGTCATTAAACAACCGGAGCATGCGAGCGGGCCAGATCCTGATGTGAAATGTTTTGTTATGTATAAAATAAGAATAAACCCGTCTGGTCCGGGGGCCTTTCCCATCGGAAGTTCCTTAATAACCTCAGTAAGCTCATCCAAGCTGATTCGAGAGACTAGGCTTGCATGGCTGCTTCCGCTGACAACTTCCGGGAGGGGAGCAAGATCTAGGAACGTGTCTATTTATGCTTTTAGACTCCGGGTCAGTAGGTCACGGGGATCTGATAGGGAGGCGAGTAGAGTATGGATGAAAAAAAATAAACAGCTAATATAATGTCCCCTTTGGCCACGGGTTGTATGTAGTGGTGCCGTCCGAACCTATTCAGGGCTCTGCGGGAGTGGAGTTAATTTCCTTCATTATGTTGCCTAGCCAAGGAGGGTGTGCGCTTTGGTGCCTCAAATTCGTAAAATTTCTGCTTAGAGTAGAGCAACATGCGCTCAACTTTCCGTAAGGCTAGATCTTTTAAACGGGACCTAGTTTCTACTATAGAACGGAGGGTACTGACAGTTGGTCTAGAAAGCATCGTTAATGTTTGTATAGAATGATGACGACGCTGTAGGTTGAGTTTGTGCATGAGGCATCCTTTTTTCAGTCCTAGCCCCCTGGGAAAATACACTTCCCTCTGAGAAACAGCCTTATGAGCCATGCCATTGGGTCGAAATTGACGACTATCCGGAACTTCAGAAGATCGACGAAGGAGGTAAGGGCACTTTGAATTTCGCTCCGGAGGTCCGGTCTGCGTAGCATATGGTCGTTCAGGCGCCAATGACAGGAGCGTGTGCAAGGGGGCCCCGTTTTTAGCGAGAGGGATACTGGCGCGTGATCGGACCAAGAGATGGGACCAATCTGAGTATCCGACATCATCCGCAGGAGCGGAGTGTTCCAAAACAAGATAGTCAATTCGTGAATGAGTCTGATCGGGGTGGGGCATTAGGAAGGTAAAGCGGATCCGGTCCGTGGGGGTGGTTTGTCCTCCAGTGGATCGAACTAGCTATGCTTACCTGACTTGTTTTAACGCAAATGCAGTGGCGGTCGGTACTAGGGCTCTCGCAGGTGGCTTCCCTTTAAGGGAATGTCATTATCATACTGGGGAGAACACTAGGTTGAATTCTACCCCTATCAATAGTGCCCCTGAAGAAAGCCTGGACAGCTTGGTAAAGATTCGAGTTAAGAAATGAATTTGGGAAGAGTTAGGGGTATATAGATTGCCTCAGAGTCGCAGCGGTGTGACATTGTAAGGTCGCCCGGCTAGGATTATGTAACGATAACCTGAGGGGGTCACAGATGTCCGTGTGGGTGATCTGAAAGGGAAATTGTGCCGTTATAAGAAACTGCAACAACCAGGCTTTTTTCCTGCACACTGGAAGCAGAGTTATACGACGGGGTAATGCTGCCGGGACAAACTTAAAGGGAGCCTTGTGAGTCAAAGTGAGTTATAAAGAACAAATGCTATGTCCCCGCCTTCAATCAGCGCAGTTTTTGCGTAAGAAGAAGACGGAGGCTTCACTTTGGAGTTCCATTCCTTTTTACATTGTGGGTTACACATGTGACCATTATCGTGAGTGATGGAGGGAGTCACAAGTGTAGGAAAGCCAGACTAAAAGTACAGGGAACAAGGGGAACAATAACAAAACAACCAAAAAAAAAGAAAACAAAAAAAAACCCTAAAAAACTGAATGTTGTCACAATCAGGCAAAACTAACGTATTTGAACAACCTCGGGAAACGGTCAAGATAGGCTGTGTTACAATGTTAACCGGGTAGTGGGGGTAGGCAGTAGACCCCTACAAAAGTCTGGGCACCACGAACCCTCAGCACTCAGCACCAGGAAAAGGGACGAGCTGAATCACAAAAAACAGCGCTCAACCCTTAGAGAGGAGAACAGTGAGTTTAGAAATTATGGACACGCACAATAAATCTAACCTGAAAGGAAGATAAAATGAGTACTCGGTAAGATAGCGACCGAGCCGCCCAAAGTGAAGCGGAATAACATAAGTCCTAAAGACTTTCTAGCGATACTAGACCCGAACATGACCTAGATGGGGGGGGGGGGCGGAGTTTGCGGGAGCCTGCGGCCTGCGAGGCTTCAGATTCGGCGACGCTTTTTTCCCGCGACAGGATGTTGCTCCAATATGGGGAGGTCGGGGGGGGGGGGGGGGTCGTCAAGGTGTCCAAGTCCCAATCCGGCAGGTGGCGAATCGGGATCTGCGGGAACTCACAGAATGGTTGTAAATCGTCCCTGTGTTTTTATGAGTAGCCAGAAACGACATCTTTATGGCGTCGAAGGGCGAAAGGGAAACATAGCTGTTACAGGATCTGCATGGTCTCTCAAGGTGGATAAGGGCGGTTTCAAGAGACGGCGTTTTCTGTAAAGTCACCCACAGAGAGGTCCCTTGGAATAAGCTGTTGCGGAGACCTTCTTATTCCAGCGTGCGCATAGCCCTGGCTTTCATCAGGATACGTTCTTTGGTTGCAAAGTCATGAACGCAGCAGATGACATCTCGAGGGAGGGGGGAGGAGCCCTTTGGGCGGAGTGCTCTGTGAGCCCTGTCCAGCTTAATGGGGCGGGCGGGCTGCTCGTCAAGAACCTTGTTGAAGATGGCGTTCAATGCGGGAGGAATGCTGTTATCTGGAGATGGTTCAGGTATGGCCCGGACCCGAATATTTTTCCGGCGACCACCTGTTGTCGAGGTCCCTCAACATTGCCTTCCCATGTCACGTTTTACAGACGCTTGGGCAGCGGAGTTGTGGGGTGGAGGGCAGTTAGGTAGTTTTGGTAGACCCCTGGGCTTGATCTAGCGATACTCAGTCAGTAAGATGTATAATGTCCTGTCGCAATAGGAGATCTGATTAGCATGTGTCTTTGACCTCGGAAATCACTGGGTTTGAAAAGTCCATTCTGATACCCGGCAATGAGCCTGCCCAGCCCACCCCCCTGATGGTGTCCACTGTTGGAAAGTCATGGCGGAACGCGGTCAAGAGCCTGGGGCTCGACGAACGTGGTTATGGAGGACGGCAGGCTGGCTGGCTGTTTGAGGATGATGCCCCGGGTTTGGGTACAGATGGGCACACTGTATCTTCCCGGAGAAGCATCCCACAGCTGTGGGGGGGTAGGTGATCTTCTTCCATGGGGCATCTCCCTGACTGGAGGCCTACCAGTGGGATATGGTGGGCTAGTGTCAGACTGGAGGAGCTCCGAGCTGGTTGCTGCTAGCTGTTGGGAGGGCTCTAAAAAGCCCGATGGTGGTGGTGGCTCTGGTGAGGAGGGTCTGGCGTTGGGGGGCACCCCAGTGGCCACTGAGCCCAGTTTGCCTGAGTTGCCATCATCAGTCCTTGGCGGAGGGAGCGGACTAGTCGGCATGGTGGTCAGGGTATAGACACCACTTGGGTCCCTAGGGGCAAGGGCAGTGTCCGTGGGACCCTGAGAGAGGTGGATCTGGGGTAGCAGTGCAGCTGAGGGGTGATGGCTGATGCCTCTTTTATGAGAGCGGGTCTCAGATAGTTCTGCAGGAGGGAGGCGGTGCAGAGGAGAGGCGGCCACGGGAGCAGGGGCCAGCGGGACCGCCGTCGGTGCAGTGACCCCTTGAGTAAGGGCAGGCCCCTGTAGAGTGGCTGCCTGGCCAAGGGATGTGCCCACCAGCTCGGGGTTTGTGTGGAGAGAGTCTCTCGGTCTTACCGCCAACGCCGCTGCAGCACCGCCGGGATCCAGGCCAGGCCGCAAGATGGCGGCTGCCACGTGGTGCAGGGGAGGACGGGCTGGGGAGTCGGGCAGGCTGTAGACCTTACCCGATCCGTCACGGTAGCCGGGAACCTCGGCACGCCCCCCCAACCCCACCCCCCCCCCCTCCCCCCCCCCCCCCCCCCCGTCGACAGGTACTGCTGGGGTGAGTAGCTCCTCCGATGCGCGCCGAGACTTCTTTTCTCTCCTTGCACTGCTGCTGGATGCGCGGATGCAGATGGCGCCGGATCCTCCGGGGAACTGCGTCTTCCCGCGCGCCGCGTTATAAAGCGCTCTATGCCCGTTCCAGGAGCCGGAGGTGCTGGGGTGGTAGCGGGTGCCTTCCTGGGGGTCCGTGCACGGCCTCTCCCCATCCAGGGTGCTGATGTAGCTGGGAAACTGCAGGTTTGGGCGACTTGGAAGCGGAGCTCCTTCAATGTGCGGCCATCCACTGAGCTCTCCAAGCCATGGCCCCCCCCCCCCCCTATGTGCCTTTTGATTGTTTTTAGCGCTAGTGTGCACCTAAGTTAATTTTTTTTTTCAAAAATGTTTTTTGAATGTGCAGACCAAATATTGTTTTTTAGATTGTTTGTATGGCGCAGTGGCTGCCTCCTTGTTTGTTTTTCGCACTCCACCCACTTGCACAGGCTAAATCAATGCAGAGTTCCTTGTAGCTGAAACCTTCTGTCCCTGAAATGTGGAGGTCTGAACAAGCACCAAGAGAGGTAACATATAGAGTAGGTTCCCACCTGTATTGAGGTCCCTTTGAAGATTGGGAGCTGGGCTTAAGCAGTTTTGATAAAAAATGTGAACTAAGAACCTCAAAAACTTTTCATGTATTCAAAGAAGCAGAAATGCTTTTCCAAAAATTCATATGTGGCTTTTGATTGTTTTTCAGTGCTATTAGTGTGCTGCTGATATTGGATTGTGTTTGGACATGGGTGACTGTGGCCCACCACTGGAGGTGATTCTTGAGACCCACCCATGGCGTTGGTGCTTGGAGCCCATCGATGGAGGTTATTTTTGGAGCCCAAATGGTGGAGGTTATTATTGGGGCCCACTGTTGGAGGTTATTTTTGGAGCCCACCTTCGGAGGTTATTTTTGGGGCCCACTGGCGGAGGTTATTTTTGGGGCCCAACGGTGGAGGTTATTTTTGGGGCCCACCGGTGGAGCTTATTTTTGAGCCCCATCAGTGGAGGTTATTTTGGGGCTCACCAAAGGAGTTGATTCTTTGGGCTCACCCCTAGAGTTGTTTCTAGGGGCCCATACTACAGCTATTTTACATGACTACACATACTGCACATGACTCTTGCTTTCTGCCTTCTAGCTGAGCTTTTTTACCTCAAAAAGATATTTGGCAGACATTTCAAGGCTGAACAAAGTTTCGGTTTTGTTTTCCTGTAGTTTGGAGAATCCCCTCCCATCACTATTTCCAGTTGCTTCATTGTTTTTGTCACTGCTACATCCACTTATAAGCTCTGCTGCTGCCTGACTCTCCAGACCGAGCTCTGCACACCCAGTAGGTGAGACAATAAAAATTGTATTACTTCTTGAGATATTAAGGCATAACGCCAAATAGTCAGCAAAAATATTGTTAGCTGCCAACAAAAAAACGATAGGAACTTATTGCAAATCTTATAACCTCACCCCCATAGAAAGCTTTGTCAAAGCCACATTTATTTTTTTTAATTTGGGGAAAAAAAAAAAAATCAGTTTTATACCAAAAAAATAAATAAATCAGTTTTATACCAAAATCCGGAAATGCTGTCAAAAGCTGTTTTAAAGTTGCCCCAATTGCAGTGGCAGCATTGGCTCCAGAAGAGGCAACTATAGACAGGGTCCCACTTGATGAGGTTACCTTGACGTGGTAGATGGGCAGCACACTTTGACTAAAATGGACAAAAACCTCAATTTCATACCTATAGAAAAAATAGCAGTCCCTATGCAGTTAACAATGGTCCATAAATGCAATATTTGTTTGGGTTTAGAGGGGTGTTCTCATCACACAAATTGAGATTATAACAATAGGATATGCTATAAATATGTAATAGGTGCTGGTCTCGTCTCTCCATCCGGGACATATCTCGGAAACAGGCCCCTGAATGTCTCGACTCCGAATGTAGTTGCGGTTGCACACAACTCTTCATTTTTATGGGCGTTTCGAGTACGGCAGAGAAAGAATTAAATTTTTCTGGGGGCCCATTTCTAACGCTAAATTTTTTCACACCCCAAATGACAGATCCTTTCTGTCTCTTTTTCTCCAAAAAAAAAGCTTAGGGCCCAACCATGCCCAAGGGCTCAGCGGAAGTACCCCTGCTTCCCTGGGGGTCAGTCTGAGCATTATAGAAGCTATAGGGTGGACCCCAGGAATCAACTTCACTGATGGTCCCCAAGCCCATGATTGACACTGGCGACAGGGAGATCACAATGTGATTACAAACCGTGCTAAGAGGGTCATTCACATTGCACCCTGCTTGTGTGTGTTCCTTGTCTATCCATCCCCCAGCTACAGATTCACCTAGCGGAGCTTTCTTAACTCAAGACTGAACAAAGTTTACGAAGCTGAAGTTGGTTTCTTATTCACAGAAAAATATTTTTTTGTTTTTTAAAAGGAAATTAAGGAAAACTTATCAATTAAAAAAAAATTCATTACGTCTGTGGACCCGGAGAAACCTTGGAAAAAACTGACACTGGGATGAAAATGGGCATAAAAACAGAAACCTAAAAAATAAGATTACAGGATTAAATGACTTTGGGGGCCCCGATCCCACTGCCATCACACTTAAAAAGATGCCCCGTGTCAAAGTTAGCTTAGAACAGCTTGGCCCAAAGTGGTTCTGGGCATTAAAACTGGCATTGGGTAGGCAGATGGGTAGTTTTCACTGATTTCAATAAGTAACTGTTGTTTTTAAAGGGTTAAATGACTTTGGGGCCCCTGATACCCCGAGAGATTCCCAATCAAAATCTTAGCCACCTGGGTAAAATGTTCGGCATTAAAATTGACATTAAAGTGGGCAGAAGGGCAGATTTTTATTGATTTCAATAAATGACTGGTGTGTTATTAAGAGCCACAGATTTGACTCTTAGATCACACTTATACCACACACATTGAGAGATAAATCTAAAAAAGAATC
>JAODAL010038891.1:0-38654 GCA_025379985.1 Phyllomedusa bahiana | reverse complement strand
AAAATATTTCATTTGTTTTGGCAGCATTTGCCCTTAAACGTAGATTGGGTCAAATGTCCCAAGCCCACATTAGTGGGAATTTTTTGGCCCATTCCCCTAACAGAACTTGTAAATGTCCTGTTTGGGGTCGTTTCCCAAAGTACTGCCTTTTAGCTTTGCCCATAAATTTTCAATGGATTGATCAGGGTTTTGTGTGACAACCCAAAAATATTGACTTTTTTTATCTTTAAGCCACTTTGTAACCATTTGGCAGTATGTTCAGTCATTGCCCCTTTGGGAAGCCCATTTCCCATTAAAGCTTAACTTCCTGGTTGTCTTGAGTGTTGCAACGTTTTCCCACAATCTTCTTTCCTCGTCCCATCATTTTGTGAAGTGCATCAGTCCCCCCCTACATAAAAAAAAACCACAAAACATGAGCTGCCACCTCCTTTTAATGATGGGGGGGTGTTTTTTGGCTTCCAAACTTCTCCCTTTTTTTCTCCAAATGTAACAATGGTCATGGCCAAAACGTTTTGTCAACCACAGGACAGTCTCCAAAAATGTAAGCTTTGTTCCTTTGATTTGAAAAACATTTTTTTTGCTTTTTTTGTTTCTTTTGGAGAAATGGCTTCTTCTTGGAGAGTGACCTTTCAGCCCATTTTAACAGCATTTGTTTCATGTGGATAATGACAAAATTTTACCAGCTTTCGCCAGATTTACAAGGTGTTTTGCTTGTGTCTGGGGTTGATATGCACTGTCCCCAAAAGCACATTCTTCAGAGCACAGAACCATCTCCTTCCTGGCTGTTGATGGCTAACATTCCATTTGTTTGTATTTATGATAATTGTTTGTACAGATTTAAGAGGCACCTTCAGGTTAGGGGAAATTGCACCCCACCCCAAAGATCCAGATTTGTGCCCCACTTCCCCTTCCTGAATCTTGGCTGATTTTTTTAGAAATTTCCCCCTGGTGTTACACACAGAAAAAGTTAGTTTTTGAACTAAAATTTTCAACTACAGGTGTGCTCCTAATTAATCAAAAGATTAACTTTGAAATGCTTTTAAGGCTCTCCTTTTAAATTCCCCCGGGTGGTGTTTTGGTATTGTATGCTGGAAGACCCAGCCAAACCCATCTTAAGCTCTTACCGAGGGAAGGAGGTTTTTGGGCCAAAATCTGCAATCTAACCCCATCCTTTTCCCCCTGTAATACGTGCAGTCATCCCGTCCCTTTTGCAGAAAACCCCCCTCAAAGTAGGTTTCCCACCCCCCCTGCTTTTTTTGGGGAACGTTTTGGGTTTGTACTCATCTTTCTTCTTCTTCCTCCAAACAAGACAAGTTGAGTTGATACCAAAAAGTTCTATTTTGGTCTGACCACATGACTTTCTCCCATGCCTCCTCTAGATCATCAAGATAGTCATTGGCAAACTACAAATGGGCCTGGACTGTGCGGTATGAGCAGTAGACCTTGCTCCCTGCAGGTTTTTAAAATGCATGCGCGTATTGGTTACTAGGGGTAATATTTAACTGTAGTCCCCCCTTAGTCGGTCAGTGACATGGTCCTCCCTCCTAGTTATGGGGCTCCGATCTTTCTCAAATCAACTTGCTGGACCCCCAAAATGTGTTTTTCCCATTTTCAAAAAATTGCGCTAACAGTTGTTCCTTTCCCCCAAAGCTGCTTACTTATTGCCTTACCCTTCCCAGCTTTGTGCGGGTCTAAAATTTTGTCCCTGGTGTCCTTAGACCTCTTTAGTCTTGGCCATGGTGGAGAGATTGGAGGGATTGATGAGTGTGGGACAGGGTCTTTTAACAGGTAACAAATTTTTAACAGGTGCAATTAATACATTTTAAAGAGTGCAGAGTAGGAGGGTTCTTAAAGAAAAACAAAGGTCTTTTTAGAGCCCGAATCTTGCTGGTTGGTAGGAACTACTTTTCATGCAATAAAATGCAAAATTTAAATTTCTTTTAAAAAAATACAATGCAATTTTTTGGATTTTTTTTAGATTCTACCTCTCACAGTGGACATTTACCTATGATAAAAATTACAGACCTCTGCATTCTTTGTAGGTGGGAAAACTTGAAAAATACCTATTTTCTCCACTGTAAGTAGGTATTTTAGGAAAAAAAATTAAATTATTTTTTAAATTAGGTTTAGACCCATTAGGCAATAAGACAGTGGAGGGTTTAAAATTGAAAGTTTTTATCACCTCTTTAAATCATTTGACAAAAAACCCTTTTTTTCTTGAAAAAAATCCTTTTTGAATAGGGAGTGTGGAAAATCTTGCATTAATCCCCAAGGCCTTCTAAAACCTCCAGTGATAGCTGCTCTTTTGACCCACATGAAATATTGGACTCTTTTTTTGCCCTTACTACCATAAACTGTATTCAGACACTGATCGAGATGCTTTAGATAGTCATCTGACTGAGCAAGAGATCCTAGACTCTATTTTGTCATTCCAACAGGCTAAATCACCAAGGAGTAACAGATTCCCTAAAGAATTCTTTAAAGCTTATGCTGAACGATTGTTCTAAAGAAGTATATGAAACATCATTTCAAAAAGATTCCCTACCTGAGTCTATGCATGAAGCAATGATAGTGGTATTACCAAAGCCTGGTAAAGACCCAGCATTATGTGATTCTTATCACCCTATCTCCCTCTTTCAAACCAACAAGATTTTCACAGAAGTTTTGGCTAGAAGGGTAAATAAAGTTATTTTGTCTTTAATCCACTCTGACCAAACAAGCAAGCTTCATGCCTGGAAAGTCCACTACCATAATTCTTAGAAATTTAATACAAATAAAAACCACGCAGATGAGGGGGGATCCAAGAAAACTTTTTTTACTATGCCCCGGGGAAAAAACTCCATTGAATGGGATAAAAAAATCCATTTTAAACCCCCCAAATTTGGTTTTGGATCATCTTTCATTAGTTGGGTCAAACTGTTATATTCTAGCCCTACTTCCAGGGTTAGTGAATTGATGCCAATCTCAGCCCTTTCCACTTTACACAGGAATCAGGCAGGGGTGTCCTTTTTCGCCTTTATTATTCACCTTAGCTGTGGAACCTCTGGCGATAAGGATCCAGACAAAGAAGAAAATTAGGGGTTTTATACGCTCTTCCTCCATGAAAAGGTTAGCTTATATGCGGACAATATACTGTTAAATCTTACAGATCAAGAGAATTCTCTTCTGGTCACTTTGGAGATTTTTGGTGAGTTTGTTGAAATATCTGGTAAACAAAATTGGGAAAAAAAAATTAACCTGTTAACTCCCCCCCAACTCACTGGGAACACTATCTCCCCCTTTTTTTGGCCTTTACAATATTTAGGGATTATTTAATCATTTTATCTCTTTCATTCAAACGAAAATCTGAATTAAGTTATGGCTCCCAAGTGCAGCCCCTATAAGCTTAACAAAAATGTACTTAATGCCTAAAATCCTTTATGTACTCCAGCACTCCCCTATTTTTCTTCTTTCTGCTTCTCTAAATCCTATTATGTATTTTAATATCCTTTATCTGGCAGAACTCCAGGGCTTGAGTAGCAGTAAAATACCTACCCAATCCTTGGTCTGGTGGTGGGGTTGCATTCCCTGATATACTCTTATATTATTTGGCCAGCCAATTAGCTAATTTTACTAAATGGAATCAGGAAGAGCGGCTTAGGGTTAAAACTGTGGTCTTTTCTCCTTTTAATTAACATTTTTCTCATCCATTTCAGGCTATTTTTGTGGGGAGGGCTTGGGGAATCCAAAAAACTGCCATATCAAAAGGTGTTATGCAGGGCTTTTGGAGTCGGGCCCTTTTTCAGGAGTGGAGTCGTTAAAAAAAGGGGCCAAATCCGACCCAAAATATATAAGTTTTTTCCAGTTAGTTTGATGCAGGCAAAGAGCTAGAGGAATTTGGGTCCCGGCCAGTGCTACTGCTTCCATTATTCAGCCTTATCACATGAGGAGTGTCATTGATGAAAGGGGGCAAGCAAAGTGCGCCCGGGGAAAAGATTTTTGCTCCCGTGGCAAAAGATTTAGCTCCCAAATTTTTTTCCCTGATTTCAAAAAAGAGAAGGTTCAACCCCTCATCAAAACGATTTGGCGAGGCAATTCTTTTATACCCTGACATTGTTAGAGATGTTGCCACTTTGTCCCCAACCCAAATTGTTTTTTATTTTAAAGTCATATGCAATAAATATATTTTACACTGTCAAGCAAAATGTTTGCAATGTTTTGAACTTGTGAGATTTCAGGTCCATATTTCACCACCACTTCAGCTTTTCCATGGGGCTACGAAAATTTTTTATACAGTATCTTAAACCTATTTAACTAAAATTTTACTTTGCAAGTATTTTAAAAATCGCTGTTTTGCAGATCTTTCCCGAAAATGCATTGTTTACTGTTTTTCTCCTAAAATCTAAATTTGGCTTTCAGGGGACTGCCTGAAACCTTCTGGGCTCTGGATCGATTCAAGCATGTCTTGACCGAAATCTGATCCCGTCCCCCTTCTACATATTCCCAATGTTGGTGCAGATGGACTTGGGATAAAATTTCAGCTTTTTCTTCAACTTACCCAAATTGTTCAAAAAAAATCAAACCCTTGTTTCCTTTTTCTTGTCAGTGTTTTTCTACCTAAATACTTCTTTTATTCAAAGGTGATAAAAGCACAATGATTATCACTTAACATGCGCCTGTATGGGGGTGGGGTTGGGAGTCGGGGTTTGGGAAATTGGGAGTGGGGCGGGGCTTTTCTTCCGACTCCACAGCCCTGGTTTTTTGGGTCCAAAAAATCTTAGACTTTTTTACAGGGGGTTTTAACTCCCACCCATTGTGGCATAACAAGGCTCCTCCTAAATTTATGAGTTTATCCTCTGAAATTTTGTGGGACTTGATGGGGGTTTGGTCTTACTATTTATGGAGAAACTCAAAAATTTTTCACAAATTATAAAATTTTACCTCATCATGTTTTTTGGGTTTTATTTGAATTCGGGGCGGTTTTCTGGCTTTTGCTAGTTGCAGCAGAAACGGGGTGCTATAGGACCACGCTTGCAACCTTTAAGATAAACAAATAGGGCTGTAGCTTAAACAACCTGAGGAGCTGATGCAGCCCATACAAAAGGGGATATCTAGAAATAGGTAGGACACTGTTAATGGACACATATTGCAAAGTGACTTGTTTTTGCAAGATCTTTAACATAAAAAGCAATCCTTGTAGTGAGACAACCTCTTTAAACCCTTTCCTGACTTACATAACTGTTGCCACAATAAATCTGCAAGTCAGTCCTCATTGTGCCGGTTTTCAAATTCATGTTGCAAGGACATACTGGACATTATGTCAGAAAGATGACACCTGACATCATGTTGACTCAAATGTAAAATTTCTTTATTTTGGTTCACTGATTACAGTTTAAAATACAGGGTTAAAGGGTTTGTTGGTAACAAAATTACCATTACTTCACAGCTTAATTAGAACTTGCTATACTATTTGTTAGTTTAATCATGAGACAATACAATTGGTTACCTTTAATAAACATACTTTAAGTACGTAGGTAGTAACCTTAACATTACCTTTATTTTACATTCTTTAATAATTAATTTTCCATACATCACCAGGTATTCAAATTAACATTGTTAAGGTATTTAATCAGCTATAACAGCTTATCTTAACAATTATTTTTGTTCTTTTAAATACTAAGAAAACAGGTTGTTTAACTGCAATCTCTTCCCAATTTTTTTTGGCAATGGACACTCGCCAGTGCCCACTTGCGATGTCTAAAGGAAAAAGGATCGGACCTGCCCAGGGCTGCTAAAGATTTCCCAATGCAAGGTACAGGTTAGCCATATTGTACCGTTTAAGCATTTAGCCATTGATAATTTACATGACACCTCAAGGGCATGTCTTTCTTCTCCTTCTCCAGGCCTAATGCTTAGAAAATGCAACCACTTGTTCAGATAGAATTAACTGACTTTTCCCTTCATCGATTATCTGCCATACTTGGTCAAATGCAAGCCTTTACTCTTCTTTATGTTCCTTGCTCCATGATTTTGTTGTTACAGTGGCACAATACATGTCTGTTTCCCAGATAGACTATTTAGGGTGCAAGGTAAATTTCCGCTTGCCATTCTCGAGGTTTAAGAACCATGTCATGACTTTTACCAGCACTCAACTTTTTTGGACTTTGCATAGTGTAAGTCCCAATGCCACTTTCTCAATTTGCAGGGATGGCTTTACCAGCACTGTCAGTCCCTGCAAGTCATCTGCAGGACCCAGCGGTAAGGATAGGAATACCTCGTGCCTTGTGGACACCTGGACTGGACAGAGGCACATGCACACTCCTGAGAGACCCAATCACCTCCTTTATCTCTGCTTGTACCTGACAGCATTTTAGGGCTTACTGTATAGCAGAAGATCTTTTCTGGAATTTGCTTTCAGTACCTAGGACACAACTCACTAGCCATCACCCTGTCTATCTCTCGCAGCATATTCATGCCCACCATTAGGGAAACTCCTTGTCCTTTCAAAATATGGCCTCACGGTTCAACAGGGTAACAACAGGTCGGTTGCTAGTGGCCCTTAACCGCACCTTGGCTGTACTTTCTGGACACACATTAGAGAACTGTGTCTCATAAATCTTTTGCCCCATCAGTGTCACTTACAACCATGTGTCTATCAGTTAACTTAATCCTGTCAATTTTTACATTAACATTCGCTTTCCCCCACAATACTCCACAGTACCACAGGATGAGAATCGATCCCGATCCCTGCAGTGTACCCCTCCACAACAGGCAATCCTAGTTTGAAGTCCTGGAACACTTCTTTTTTTGGACCAGGCCTCTGACAGTATTTGGCCATACAGATGTAGCAGAATCTAGCTTGACCATGATATCACAGCTTTTAGTGTTATTTGCTCTCATCTGTAAACAAAGGCCATTGGAAAGCATTGAGAAAGTAGAGATAACACTCCAATCATGACCAGGCTGGTCCAGTTCATCATGGTGACCACTCACTGATCTGCTTGTTTATTAAAATTCTCCTCTACCGACCTAAGGTCCTTCTTCAATAAATGCACCCTTACCTCTAGCCAGTGTCGGACTGGGTTGCCCAGGGCCTACAGGTGCAGTTGACTCTAGGAGCCCACCAGTTGAGTTGTTTCTGGGCCCACCGGTGGAATTTATTTTAGGGGTTCACCCTACAGCTATTGTAAATGACTGTTTATGCCTTCTATACTCTGCAGCTTGCTTTTTGCCTCTCTTTCTATGACTTTTTGCCTCTTTGAGGATGTATATGCAGTTAAAAAACAATTCCAAGTCTACCATGAACAGGGGCCCACCGGGGGATTCCCCTATTCCCCTGTGGGCCAGTCCGAGCCTGCCTCTAGCATAGTTTCACATACCGGAGTGAACACAGGAGTTAATGTCTCAGAGAGGGTCTCTACCTGTTCTTCCTTCTTCAACGTAATTGCTCCTTTCAGTACCTTCTTTTTCTTTCCTCTGGAGCGTTGCCATTAGCTTTTGGAGGGCACTAACATACTGTGACAGGGTTTCTTCATCCTGCTGGTGCCTTGCAAAGTAGCACTTCTGCAGCACAGCTTGAGATGACACATTCCCATGAACATCTTCTTGCAGATTAATACTCTGATCAAATCTTTCCCTCTGATGAACTGGTTTTAAGAGAGCTTAATGCTGGTTTCACTTTTTAATGTGACACCACATTGCACAGGCAGGTTGCTCCTTGCAGCCTCTTCTTCCAGTCCTCCAACAAGATACTGACATCAAACTGGGTTAGATGATTTAACAAGGCATCCACTGGAATGGACGATGATGTCTGTGTTAGGTGTGTAAACGTTTTATTCTGGTTATTCATGTTTGGGAAAGCAGTGTGAGTGTACTATAGAGTCTTAGGTATAGTATTAATAGGAAAGTTAGTTTTAGTTGCTATAGATTAACATTAAAGTTGTGTACAGTTAGTCTACCCGGATACATCGGTGTCACACTGCCCAGCCAATAGGGAGCTGAGTCTCTGAGAAAGCAGAAGGGGGGTTAGCTGCCAGCAGTGGGTGATTTGAATATATAGTGAGACATGTAGTAAGTCTAGGAGAAGTCTGCCTGAGTCTGCCAGGGCCTGCAGCAAGAGAAGCAAGCAGTAGCAGGATCCTCATCCCGGCTGGGAATGAGAGGGGGCAGATACACATGGACAGGCAAAAAGCAAGCCTGAGGGTCAGAACTTGTATATAGTTATTTTTTATCAGCAAGAAATCAGGGAGGGAGCCGAGGCAGATCTTCGCCCTCTGGCCAGAGCGCATTGGAGAAGGGGCAAGAAGACTCAAGTGTAGCGAACGGACGCGGTAGCCCCCTGAACTGAGTGGAAGTGCCACTGAAGGACAGTCAGGTTAGAGCAGGAGGTGGCATATAGGAGGGCCCCTCGAATACTGCTGGGTGTGTGCGTGTTACTGGAGCTGTTTGAATCTCAATGCAAGCGACTGGATTGTTCTGCAATTGTCGTTGCCGGAGGAAGAAAAGAAATAAAGCCACAGTTCTCTCGGTCAGCAGTTGTCTTGTCTTGTTATTTACACGCCGGTACACCTCACCGCAGTGAGTCCCACATCGTCTCTCTCCGCAATACAAAAGAAGCTAAAGGCGTGGCACCCACCATTCTTACATTTGTGCTCTACTTGCTTCCTCTTGCCATGACAGTCTCCATCCTGGTGAATACGTGTAATAGCGGCGAGTAATGAAGGTAGGCCGTGAAAGTTTCTTTATTTAACCGTATAAACAGGAACTTGGAACAGCATTTAGCACTGATAACTGGTGTCCACTATGAGCCAGATGCTAAAGTTTCCAGGCTTTTGACATGTACTTTGGCAGCTAGCCTCCACACTCTGTATCCACATGTCTGGGTTCCCCAGTCGCCTTCTCGGTGCGTAAACTCTCCGATTCAGCTACACCAGGGGGAAATGAAATTATCAACGTGACTGTATTTTCAAATAGGGATACCTCTAATGCCACTCCACTCTCTTTGCTCTCCCTTACAACTAAGCTCTAACTCACGGGTGTCAAACACAAGGCCCGCGGGCCGAATCCAGCCCATTGCCTTGTGTTACCCGGCCCGGCATTTGTTGCTGAGCTGTGCTCCGCAGCGGCTGCTTCACTCACACAGTGAGCTCAGGGGGTGGGGCTGGCAGCTCTGCACAGGAGAAGAGCACTGCCTGGCTCCACCTGCTCAGTGCTCCAGCCCCGCCCCCTGCAGGCCTGGCAGGACATTGAGCAGTTGCAGAGGATTGTTCCATTAGGCTGGTAATTGACTTCACTACTGGGTCCTTACCAGCTAGTCCTCTACCTCCTCACCAGACCCTATCAGATAACCCCCACCCCAGGTCTTACTAGTTGGCCCAGTTAACCCCTATCTCCCCTTTGGACCTTAACAGCTAGCCTGCCTCACCCCTGGGCCTCCACATCTGACCTGCTACCCCCCTGTGTCTCCACATCTGAGCTGCCTCTTCCCTGGGCCTCCACATCTGACCTGCTTCCCCCACTGGTACTCCACATCTGTCCTGCCTCCCCCTGGGCCTCCACATCTGGCCTGCCTCCACATCTGGCCTGCCTCCTCATTTGGGTCTCCATATCTGGCCTGCCTCCCCTCTGGGCCTCCATATCTGGCCTGCCTCCCTCCTGGGCCTCCACATCTAACCTCCCTCCCCCTCCCTGGGCCTCACCATCTTCCTGATTACCATCAAAAGGCTAATTGTAACAGTTATACTGTACAAATGAAACTACTCCTTAATAGCTCACTTAACTGTTAAGGAGAAGTTAAATTTACACAGTTCTAAAATGATGTCGGCCCTTTAAGGTACGCCGTGAGGCCGATGTGGCCCCTGGTGAAAGCGAGTTTGACACCCCTGCTCTAACTGAATCCTCCTTCCCTGCTTCTATCTTTTTCCCCTGATGAGGTCCTCCCTCTCCTTCTGTCCCCCTCTGTTCTTTTACACAGTATCCCAACTGTTTTTGAATTGGGGCTATACCCATTAATTTTCTATTTTGTACAATATTTATTTTCTGAACCCACACATACTTAAATAACAGAGTATTTATGTAAACACAGGTAGAGTATTCAATGTCCATGCACATGTTGTCCCAGTGCTGAGATCGGGGCTGTACTTCATAGCCCTGATCCCAGCGCAGCTCCTGTAAGCACTGGGGAGCGGGGGAAACCTCCGCTTCCTGGTGCTTTAACCCTTTGATTGCTGCAGATCGTCACAATCGACACGATCGTCGCAATAAAAGGGTTTCCCTGCTCTGTTGGGTGATCGGAACACCCGGTGACCCGACAGGGCCCGGGAAACGGCTACACAGTCAGCCCTGGGGACCGAGAGTAGCTCCAAGGCTGTCTGTGTATCAAGCCAGTGATCAGGGCAGACTGCGTGCTGTCCTGATCACTGCCTGTGTCAGACTGACACAGATAATAATAATAATAATAATAATAATAATCTTTATTTATATAGCGCCAACATATTCCGCAGCACTTTACAATGTAGAGGGTGTAAGCACAGACGAACCAGACATTACATTATAGAAAAGCTACTTACAAATCAGACACGAGGTGTGAGGACCCTGCTCACAAGAGCTTACAATCTATTAGGGTGTATGGGTGAAACAAAGGGTGACAAGTGCTTGGTTTACAATGGTCCAGCCATGTTACATAAATATAGGGTAGTATTATACATAAAAAGTGGATGGACCTGCCATCCCATATAATGTATTAGCATATATGAATATGCTAATACATTACTAAGTGTAAAAAAAAAAAAGTAAAACAGTTCTCCCATCATGGGATCTAAAAATAAAGTAAAAAACATAAAAAGTGTAAAAAAAAAAAATAGTAAAATAAAAATAAATATTTAATAAAAAATAATTGTGCATACATTACACACAAAAAAACTACATATATTAGGTATCCACACGACCATAATAACCTGTAGAATTAATCTAACACGTTATTAAGTGTGAAATGTGAATGGTGTAAAAAAATGTGAAAAAAATTGGAAAAAAATCTGCAATTATTTATAAGTGAACTTAAACTATTCCCCATAAAGTACAACTCTTCCTGAATAAAACGAGGCCTCATACAACTGCGTCACTGAAAAAATAAAAAATTTACAACTGTTGAAACGCAAGAAGGCAAAAACTAAAAAAATGTTCTGGCCATTATCTACTTTTCAGGCGTTCGGCCTGGGTTAAAAAGAAAATTTGTGTTCAGTTGTGATATTTGGCGGCTACAAAAGAAAAGTGTATTGTTTTGGTATTAAAGTAATATCCAAGCAAACACATTAAATCATTCTAACCTCACCAGCTCACGTGTAATCTTATTCCATCAGTGTCACTTTTAATTTACATTTTGAAAGAAAATAATAAAATTTGTACCCAATATCTTGCATATAGAAATCAATGTCAACAGACTATAACTCTGGTAGCTACATGTTCGATGTGTTATGCATTGCAGCATGTCCAGGCATCACATAGAGGTGCGGTCAGAGCGCACGGTTTAGAAACTTTAGTCAGTCAAGTTACATTGGCCTGAGGTTGCAATATTTCACCACACTGTGGTCTTTCCTATGCCATTTTAACTTAAAGAGTACCTCCACACAAACACACAAAATATAGTAGTAGATGAAATTATAAGACTTTTTTCCAATACATGTCAATAGCAATGCAGAGGGCTCATGTCATTAATACAGGGGAATAGATTTTGCTTTTACTTTCTTAGCAGAGCTCTGTATGTAGCAGGGATTATTTCTGTTGAGCTATACCACCTGTGCAGGGGGAGCTGAGGACATAGCCGCTTGTATAGGATAATCTGAGTCTCTCACTACATATAGTACAACAGGCACAGCACACTGAGGACATAGTGTGACAGGGTTTATAGACATCTACTTTACACTGCTGCTAGTGTTATATCCAGCACAGACATAGCAGCCCAGAGAAAATCAGTGTGCACATGATGTAGACTTACAGGCTCCCCTTGCACAGTGGACTCTTCCAGCTCAGAGGCAGGAGATTGATACAACTGTCTTCCATCAAGCTGTCATGTGCCAACTTGGCCCGACTTCAAACTGTCTTAAAGGGTCAGCGCTTTTTTAAAAAAAAAAAAAAGAATTACAGGTGAAATGCTTTGATTTCCCTAATGAAGCATATTTAAGGAAGTGTTTGTATTTTAGTCTCCTGTTATTTCATGAGGTTTTCCTAGAGGTGATAGGTACTCTCTATAGAGGACCTGTGACAGTTCCTGGCATATCTGTCTTAGCAAATACTTGTGTTTCTTGTGAAATAATAATCCTTAAAGGGGATTTATCGCTTCCTTAGTTCGGCTGACTCACACTGCTCTCAGCTTGTCAACTCCTCAAATGTAGGTGGCGTTTCTTCCCCTCCCAGCTGTGTGACATCATCCCCCTTCACTGCTGGCTCCCGAGACTCCCCCCCCCTCTCTGAGTCCACATGTCACTGTGTCTCTCCCTATCAGTCTTAGCTACATACCACAGGCTGCATTCAATCTAGACTCAGCAGTGATCTCCTCTCCTCTCACAGCTGGAGATGTGTTACATTTGAATCCAGCTCTAGGAACGGCACAGATCTGCTTCTATGCAGGAGAGTTAGTCAGGCAGGGATCGACACAAATTGTACTGTTTCCTGATTGTGTAAGCCCTTCAGTGTAATTCTGTTTCTTCTGGCTGTGTGCAAGTGAAAATGTGCCGGTCCCTGAGTGAGAGACACAGGAATGCTCACTCTGTGAATCGACCCGGGGGCTGTACAGAATGTAAATGAGCTCTCAGCTAGTGAAATGCAAGGAGGAGGGATCAGCAGGGATTCGACCAGCACTGGTTATCAGTGTAAACAAAACACAAGATAAGGAATACTGTGAATACAAGACAGCTTTGCTAATGACATCCAATTGCAAAGTTGCTTGTTTTCACTGTCCCCTTATTCTAAAGACCATTTAATGAAATGATAAAACCCCTTTAAACATGTTCTCTTGTAACTGCCTTGTGCTTATCCTTCTAAAAAAATTATTACTGAATCAGTCAGTTGGGTGTTGCCAATTGAGGGTGTGTCCCAGAACAGCATACAATGCAACAGATGCTGATGATCTGCAGTACATGAGATTTGCTGGAAGATACAGCTCACCAGCATGAGCATTTCACTAGTGAAACACCAAAATTACTGAGGTGCATGTCCTGATTAGCTGTTTAGTAGTGTAGTTCAGCTCAATACCACATGTCCCATGTTGCTGCATAGCTTTGCTGGGATGAGCTGCTATTTTAGACAACAGGTAAAGGCAGCCAGTGGTGGAATGGAGTGACTGGAGCCGACCAGTAGAATTGACTTTGAGGACGCCCAAACAAAAGGTGCATGCAAATATTAGTTTTGGCTAGTTTAGGCGCAGTTTACATAATTTAATCTCTTATTGAACTATCACAAAATAAGCTAGTTCCCACTCTGACAGCACCCACAAGATCAAAAGCAGCAGTGGAGCTGTCACGGCGCTGTGCTTCTATTGTGGCGGTTCTGGCCATTTTAGTGGGGACTGTCTGGGGCGCCCGGGAAACTTCCGCACCAAGGGCTTGTAGGAGAGGCAACCCTAGGTGTCAAAGCGGCCTCTCCCCATCTGACCATGCCTGTATGTATTGGTGTTTCACCGGACAGCACCTTTCAGGCCACCGCCTTTATTGATTCAGGATCTGCAGGAAATTTCATAAGTCACAAACTTGTTACCAGGTTTCGTCTCCCCGTGATACCGTTGCAGAAGCCTATGTTCATCTCGTCGGTCAGTGGCGAATGACTTAAGTACACTATCCGCTTCCGCACTGCTCCCCTCACCTTGCAGATTGGGGCTCTTCACAAGGAGACTTTGCAACTTCTCGTTCTGCCTCGATCCTTGTCTGAAATCCTTCTGGGCCTCCCGTGGTTACAGGACCATACCCCGACCTTGGACTGGAGCACAGGTGAAGTCATGCGTTGGGGTTCCGTGTATCTCTCCGTTGCTGTCGAAGCCGCCAACTGCTCTTGGGTCGCTCCCTGAAGTCTCCAAGCTCCACCAGGCCTAACTAAACCATTCTGGGACTTTGCTGACGTCTTTTCAGAAAGACAGGCCGAAACTCTTCCTCCGCACCGGCCTTATGATTGTCCCATAGATCTGCAACCTGGCTGTACTCCTCCCCGGGGCCGAGTCTATCCTCTCTCCGTCACGGAGACTAAGGCTATGTCTGAGTACATCATTAAGAACCTCCGTAAAGTCTTCATTCGTAAGTCCTCCTCTCCAGCAGGAGCCGGCTTCTTTTTCGTGGAGAAAAAGGACGGGTCTCTCCGGCCCTGTATCGACTATCGGGGCTTAAATAAAATTGCGGTAAAAAAACGCTACCCTCTGCCATTGATCTCTGAACTCTTCGACCGCCTGCGTGGCGCAAAAATCTTTTCCAATCTGGATCTACGCGGTGCTTATAACTTAATTCGTATTAGAGAAGGCGATGAGTGGAAAACAGCGTTTAATACGCGGGATGGCCACTTCGAGTATCTGGTTATGCCATTCGGTCTCTGCAACGCTCCTGCTGTATTTCAGAACTTTGTCAATGAGATCTTCCGGGACCTACTCTACATCTGTGTCATTGTTTACTTGGACGATATTCAAATTTTTTCTCCGGATCTTGTATCTCATCGCCACCACGTCCGCCAGGTCCTCAGGCGACTCCGCACCCATAAGCTTTTTGCCAAACCGGAGAAGTGCCTCTTTGAACGTGCCAGCTTACCCTTCTTAGGGTACATCGTCTCTGATAAGGGTCTCTGGATGGATCCTTCAAAACTCTCCGCAGTGTTGCAGTGGCCACAACCAGTGGGCCTTCGGGTAATTCAACGATTTTTGGGATTTGGCAATTATTATAGACAATTTATCCCATACTTCTCTATGCTTGTGGCTTCCCTGGTGGCTCTAACTAAGAAGAACGCCAATTACAAATCCTGGCCCCCCGAGGCTCAAGAGGCCTTCAGCCGTCTCAAGTCTGCATTCACGTCTGCTCCGGTCCCGTCTCGCCCGGACCCGAACCGCCCATTCATTCTGGAAGTGGACGCTTCCTCTGTGGGTGCCGGTGCTGTCCTCCTGCAGAGATCCTCCTCAGGTAAACTGCATACTTGTGGATTTTTCTCCAAAACTTTCTCTCCTGCCGAGAAGAATTATACCATAGGGGATCGCGAATTACTGGCCATAAAGTTGGCTCTAGAAGAGTGGCGTCACCTGTTGGAGGGGGCTCGTCATCCTATTGACATCTTCAGGCCAGATGGTCGCTCTTTTTTGCCCGTTTTGACTTCCTGCTACACTTTCGGCCAGCCGGGAAGAATGTCAAAGCCGACGCCCTATCTTGTGCCTCGGATACAGTGGGTCTTGAGTCTCCTCCACAGCACATAGTCCCTCCTGAACGGCTCGTCGTGCCTGCCCCCGTGGATCTTCAACACTTGCCCCCCGGGAAGACTTATGTGCGGCCTGCCTTGCGGCCTAGAATCCTGAAGTGGGGACATTCTTCCCGAACAGCTGGGCATCCAGGAGTCCATAGGTCTCTACAGCTGGTCTCCCGTTACTACTGGTGGCCCACCCTTGCTCAAGATGTCAGGGACTTTGTTCTGGCCTGCACCTCCTGTGCCCGTAATAAGGTTCCTCGTCTCAAACCCGCGGGCCTTCTTCAGCCTCTCCCTGTGCCGGAAAAACCCTGGACCCATGTCGCCATGGACTTTGTCACAGATCTCCCGCCCTCATCTGGAAACACGGTCATCTGGGTGGTGACCGATCGTTTCTCCAAAATAGCTCACTTTATCCCTCTGCCTGGGTTAACCTCTGCCCCGAGCTGGCCCAACACTTTTTCCATCATGTTTTCCGCTTGCACGGTCTCCCGTTGCATATTGTCTCTGACAGGGGAGTCCAGTTTATTGCTAAATTTTGGCGGGCTCTGTGCTGTCAGTTGCAGATTCAGCTGGATTTTTCATCTGCATACCACCCTCAAACTAACGGGCAGGTAGAGAGGGTTAACCAGGTATTGGGTACCTACTTGCGGCACTTTGTGTCCGCACGTTAAGATAACTGGTCCGATCTTCTCCCCTGGGCAGAGTTTTCCTATAACTCTTTAGATTCAGAATCCGCTGGGGCCTCCCCCTTTTTTGTCGTCTTTGGGTTACATCCCCGCCCACCTCTCCCTCTAGCTACCTCGTCTCTTGTCCCTGCCATGGATGCCCAAGTAAAGGACATCAAGGCTCTCTGGCAACTCACACGACAGGCCCTGCTACGAGCTTCTGCTCGCACCAAACTTCAGGCTGACAGGTATCGTAGGCCCCCGCCCCTATTTGAGCCAGGCGATAGGGTTTGGTTATCCACCAAGTACATCCGCTTTAAAGTGCCCAGTTACAAGTTGGGCTCCAAAAACTTGGGCCCTTTTGTGGTACTTCGGCAACTGAACCCAGTATCCTATAAGCTCCGCTTGCCCCCGACTCTACGTATCCCGAACGCGTTTAACGTGTCCCTCCTCAAACCGATGGTGCTGAACCTCTTCTCCCATAGATCTGTCTCGCCTTCTCCTGTCGCTAATAGAGATAACATCTTAGAGGTCAAGGAGGTGCTGGCGGAGAAGACGGTGAGGGGGAAGCGGTTCTTCCTTATTGACTGGAAGGGCTTCGGTCCGGAGGAGCGTTCGTGGGAACCTGAGGCCAATCTGTCCCCTGATCTCCTCTCTAAATTCCAAAGGAAGAAGGAGAGAGCTAAGGGGGGAGTACCGTCACGGCGCTCGGCACCGCGGCTCGCCGAGGCCGTCCCCCTGCGCTTACGGGGTCCGGCGTGGGTGCCGCGGCTGCCCGCAGCCATTGTCCTTCTGCTCTTGGCCAGGAAACCCCGTACTCACCAGTCCCCACTCCTGTGTCTGGCTCTGACAGCCGCCACGCGTATACCCGCTGCTTAGGGCGCGCGCGCGACGGCTGGTCTGGATTTAAAGGGCCAGCTCACCGTTAATTAGTTATTGACGGCCGCTGGTCCTATATAAGAAATACACCCCCAGCAGTCTCTGCCAGTTTGTTGGTGTGCGTTAGCAAGTCTTGAGAGTGTTGGAAGTCCTGTCTGATTACCCGTGTACCAGTCCGTTCCGCTGCGTTTCCTGACTTTGCCTGTTTGCCGCCTGCCCTGACCATCTGCCCGTCTCTGACCACGAACCTCTGCCGCCTGCCCTAACCTTCTGCCTGTCCCTGACTACGCCTCTGGATAACGATTCTGTACCACGCAGTACCCCGACCGCCATCGCAAGCAAGCATCACATCAGGGGTAGCGACCTGGTAGCCTCACGCCGCAGCAAGTCCATCTCGCTTTGCGGCGGGCTCTGGTGAAAACCGGGGGCTACTTAGACACCGCTCCCTGGCGTGGCTTAACTATCATCGCTTGCGGTGGTTCAGCGAATCCACCTCCGCATTACAGGGGCTCTATTACACAGCTCAACTCTTGCTCCAGCTGCCAGCATTTGAGATAATTTTGATCCTAAAAGCTTAGCCTTTGAGATGTTGTGGTCAGTAGAGATCATAGCATCTAAAGTGTCTGACCATCGGAACCCCTCAATGTGATTGTGGGGTGCCTACACAAAGACCCCAAGATCTGCCAGTGGAATATGGTCAGTGGACTGTGATGTCCTGTAAAGGCAAAACAGACTGGAAACACATCATAAGTAAGCAGGACAACTTCTCCCAAAAAATTCTATTGGAGATGGTTTCCATGGTTGCATTTTATGTGATTTGTACTTTTGATGCAACATATCCAGCAGTCACAGTTACTGATTACCCAATTATGTGAAAACAGCCTAAGGCTAATGTATCTAAGACCTGTTTTATGTGGCCATGAAACCAATTTATCATTTGGTTCATACTGCATTGGAACCCTCAGACCCAGCAGTTCCAGGTAATCTATGTTCTTTGGTTAATGTTGCCTATGTTTAATTTAGTAGAAATTATTGACTTTATTATTTATTATTAATATTGACTTTATTAATATTGAATTTAAAATGTCTCTATAGTATTGACAGGTTAAACCAGTCTAAGTTCTGAATTGATCAGACACAATCACAAAATACATAATTACTAAATAAAGTGACTTTCTGATTGTATATTTTCTCTTTCCTCTTATTCTCCATCTTGCCAAGACCAATAGAAAATGACTTTTGAGAACTGCAGAAATCTTTTCTTCCTTGTTTCCACAAGCATCCCCTTCCCCTATATGGCAACATAAACCCCTAATAGTTAATACAGCCATCCTGCTTTTACAACTAGTACCAGGCCCACTGTTGCCCCATGTACCACTATTATGTGCAGCAGAGTCTACTTCCCCAAAATACTTCACTTTGTACATGACAGTGCCTGAGATGAAACCAGGAGTCTAATTACAAAATGATTGTGAAATCAAACTTTTAAATGACTCCCAGACCAAACCATAAAATTAATTCAAACCTCTGATCAGAAAAGGTAAAATGGAAGAAAATCAGTCAGATGAAATCAACATTAAAACACAAAATAAGTATTAGTATTATTTTGTTCTAAGTTGTTTTTAACCTTTTTTACAGCTCCTAACTGTGTCTTACAAAAAACAGCGTTTCACAATCATTTTTGTAGGAGCCATTTATAAACTTATAACATTTAATGTCTCCCCTTATTTGTCTCTTCTCAATGCTAAATAAGTTGAATTATTTTAACCCCTTACCACCAGAGCCCTTTCAAATCTGAAGTGTCACTTTATGTGGGAATGACTTCTACCTACCCATTTAGTGCCATTATCTACCCATTTAATTCAGAGATTGTTGTCTTGTAACACATATATACATGGTCCATATACTCCTTGATTATTTGTAAATAAAAATAACGGAATGACGTGAAAATTTGAAAAACTTTGCCATTTGCCAATGTTAAAAGTTACAAAATTGCTCAATGTAAGACAGTTATACTACATAAAATAGTCTATAACTAGCATCTACCTTATGTCTACTTTATGTGAGCATAATTTTTTTTTAAGTTTGTTTACAACATTAGGGGGCTTTTAATTTTCTTAGCAATTTTTTATATTTTCAAAAAAAATTGCAACACAGATTTTTTTAGGGACCAGTCCAGTTCTGATGTTGTTCTGAGGGGACTGTATGTTAGATACACCCAAAAGTGACTCCATCTAAGAAACTGTACCCCTTAAAGTATTCAAAACAGCATTTAGGAGGTTTGTTAACCCTCAGTTTCACAAAAAGTAATCCAAAGTTGAAGGTAATTTTAAACGTATCCCTAATTTTTTTTTTGCAAATGTTTAATTTTAGTCCATTAATCAATGGAACACAGTAGATTTCACCAGGGAAACACAACTCAATATTGATTCCCCTGATTCTGTCATTTTTAGAAGTATTCCATATGTGACCCTAGGGTGCTTTTTGACCCAACCACAAGCCTCAGAATAGGAGAAGCACCTAATGGATTTTGTGGTCTCATTTTTGCCAGGATATTTTTAGGCACCATTTCAGGTTTGCGAACACCCTAAGGCACTAAAACTTAATAAGCACCCCTAAAAAGATCGTGTTTTGGAAGTTACACTCTTTAAAAAAATGTTTTCAAGGGTGTATTGAGTATCATGATCTGACAAGTGTTTTACAGATTCTTTTTTGGCTGTGAAAATGAAAAATGTAATATTTCTCCAATTAAGTAAATTTTTATGTTAAAATGTTTCATTTTCACAAGGAATCCTGGAAAGAAGCACGATTTGGTTCTTGAAACGCAGATTTTTGTGGGTGCCATATGGCATTTGCAAAGCTCCCAACGTACCAGTACAGGTGACACCTTACAAAAGTCATCCCAATTTGGAATGAGCACACCTCAGAGAATTCATCTAGGACTGTATGGTGCCTTTTGGGCCCACAGGTGTTTCACAGTTTTTTTCTTAAATTGGGCGTGAAAATAGAATGGTACAATGACAGTGATAACCAATTCATATTACTGTAGCACAAAAAGAGATTTTTTATAGTGCAAAACAATGTTTATTCATCACTATATATTCTGTAATTATTTTTTTTTTGAGCGATTGGCAGTGTGTTTTAGTGTGGGGATAGGGCAGGGTGTTTTAGTTTTTGTGTATATGTTTTTTTTAACTTTTTACCATTTTGGACACTTTTTTAACTTTTTTAAACTTTTTTTTACTTGTCCTCATAGAGGTCTAGACTCATTGATCGTGAGATCGCTAGTATAATATAGTGCAGTACATGCTTGTACTACTGTGTATTAGGAACTGGCAATCACCATGCGTGGTGACATCACAAACAACTTGGAAGTCTTTGTTAGACTTCAAGTTTGTTATGGAGCCATCAGTAACCTGCAATTGGACAGCAGAGTGCTGATGAAGACAGAGGGAACTCCCTAGTGTCTTTCCCTTAGATGTGCGGTCGCAATTGACAGCGGTGTCTAAGGAGTTAATTGGCTGCTAGCAGTCTCAGCTGGTTCCATAAGCCAATCATACACCTGCACAACTACAGTAAGGCCGTGTTCACACGGCTTATTCAAGCTGTAATTGCGGGACGGATCCCGCCCGCCATACGGCTTGAATAAGGGGCGGGTCCGGGGGGCGGGGCGTGGGTGCGGCGGGGGAGCTGCTCGTTGGCCCCACAGATAATGTGCATGTCACTTTCTCCCCCCGTGGCGGATTCGCCGAGCGGGGAGGAGCGACGGAATCCATAGTTCTCTATGAGAACTGTGGATTACCGTAATGACAGGGACAGATTGGAGCCGTACTGAAGCGCAAATCCACCGCGCAGTACGGCTCCAATCCGAGGCGAAATAAGCCGTGTGAACATGGCCTAACTGTTCCTCACTGATAAATGTTACAACCACAAACTTAAATGTATTTTCTTGATAGTTTGTAACCGAGCAATACAAAGTAGCAAGTATTGAAGTAGTGAAATGTAAAGAAAATGATAGGTGTCTTTCCAAATTTTTGCAAATTAAAAAACTGAAAAGTGTGGTGTACATATGTATTCAACCCCTTGTACCTTGATACACCTAAAAAAAATCCAGTGTGACTAATTGCCTCATTGTTCTCAGTATAACTACTACAGAGGGTTGTTAGAGAACATTAGTGAACAAACAGCATCATGTAAAACAAGAAACACACCAGATAGCTCAGGGTCAAAGTTCAGACAAAGTATATTGCAGGGTTAGGGTTAAAAAAATAGCTAAAGCTCTAACCATCTTACGGAGCAGCTAACTTACCAAGACATGGTTGTCCACCTAAACTGACAAGGAGAGCACTAATCACTAATTAGAGAAGCAGCCAAGAGGCCTAGGTTCACTCTGAAGGATTGTAGAGAAGAATAATCACGGCACTCACCACATCGATATGTAAAAATTTTCATTTATTCCGACACTTTGTTCAGTGGAGGGGCATTATGTCAAATGTATACACCTTTTCAAAGGCAACAGCCGTTTCGCGCCTACACTGCCATTGTAATGCAGAGGTGGATTCGATGGACCACCGCAAGCGATGATAGTTAAGCCACGCCAGGAGTCTAAGTAGCCCCCGGTGTTCACCAAATGAGGCGTGCACAATAAATAGGGATAGCGGCCGGCAGTGGCCAATTACCGGCGCGCTAGCCCTTTAAATCCAGACCAGTCATTGCGCGCGCGCCCTACGCAGCGGGTACGTGCGCGGCAGCTGTTAGAGCCAGACGGAGGAAGTACAGGAGTGGGGACTGGTGAATAAGGGGTTTCCTGGCCAAGAGCAGAAGGACAACGGCTGCGGGCAGCAGCGGCACCCACGCCGGACCCCGTAAGCGCGGCGCCGGGCCCCATAACAGTACCCCCCCTTAGATCTCCCCCTCTTCCTTTGGAATTTAGAGAGGAGACCAGGGGACAGGTTGGCCTCCGATTCCCACGAACGCTCCTCCGGACCGAAGCCCTTCCAGTCAATAAGGAAGAACCGCTTCCCCGTCACTGTCTTCTCCGCTAACACCTCCTTGACCTCAAAGATGTCATCTGTATTAGCGACAGGAGAAGACGAGACAGATCTATGGGAGAAGCGGTTCAGCACCACTGGCTTGAGGAGGGACACGTGAAAGGCATTCGGGATACGTAGAGTCGGGGCAAGCGGAGCTTGTAGGATACTGGATTCAGTCGCTGAAGTACCAAAAAGGGCCCAAGTATTTAGGGCCCAACTTGTAGCTGGGCACCTTGAAGTGGATGTACTTGGTGGATAACCAAACCCTATTGCCTGGCTCAAATAGGGGCGGGGACCTACGATACCTGTCTGCCTTAAGTTTGGTGCGAGCAGAAGCCCGTAGCAGGGCCTGTCGTGTGAGTTGCCAGAGAGCCTTGATGTCCTTTACTTGGGCATCCACGGCAGGGACAAGATACGAGGTAGCTAGAGGGAGAGGTGGGCGGGGGTGTAACCCAAAGACGACAAAAAAGGGGGAGGCCCCAGCGGATTCCGAATCTAAAAAGTTATCGGAAAACTCTGCCCAGGGAAGAAACTCGGACCAGTTATCATGACGAGCAGACACAAAGTGCCGCAAGTAGGTACCCAACACCTGGTTAACCCTCTCTACCTGCCCGTTAGTTTGAGGGTGGTATGCAGATGAGAAATCTAGCTGAACCTGCAACTGACAACACAGAGCCCTACAAAATTTAGCAATAAACTGGACTCCACTGTCAGAGACAATATGCAAAGGGAGACCGTGCAATCAGAAAACATGACGGAAAAAATGTTGGGCCAGCTGGGGGGCAGAGGGTAACCCAGGCAGAGGGATAAAGTGAGCCATTTTGGAGAAACGATCGGTCACCACCCAGATGACCGTGTTTCCAGATGAGGGCGGATCTGTAACAAAGTCCATGGCCACATTGGTCCAGGGTCTTTCCGGCACAGGGAGAGGCTGAAGAAGGCCCGCGGGTTTGATATGAGGAACCTTATTACGGGCACAGGAGGTGCAGGCCAGAACAAAGTCCCTGACATCTTGAGGGAGGGTGGGCCACCAGTAATAACAGGAGAACAGCTGTAGAGACCTATGGACTCCTGGAAGCCCAGCTGTTCGGGAAGAATGTCCCCACTTCAGGATTCTAGGCCGCAAGGCAGGCCGCACATAAGTCTTCCCGGAAGGCAAGTGTTGAAGATCCATGGGGGCAGCCGTGACGAGCCGTTCTGGAGGGACTATGTGCTGTGGAGGAGACTCAAGACCCACCGTATCCGAAGAACGAGATAGGGCGTCAGCTTTGACGTTCTTCCAGGCTGGCCGGAAATGTAGAAGGAAGTCAAAACGGGCAAAAAAGAGCGACCATCTGGCCTGCCGGGGATTCAGGCGTTGAGCCGACTGAAGATATAGGAGGTTTTTATGGTCGGTGAAAATGTTAATAGGGTGGCGACCCCTCTCCAACAGGTGAGGCCACTCTTCTAGAGCCAACTTTATGGCCAGTAATTCGCGATCACCAATGGTATAAATTTTCTCGGCAGGAGAGAAAGTCTTGGAGAAAAATCCACTAGTATGCAGTTTACCCAAGGAGGATCTCTGCAGGAGGACAGCAAAGGCACCCACAGAGGAAGTGTCCACTTCCAGAATGAATGGGCGGTTAGGGTCCGGGCGAGACAGGACCGGAGCAGACGTGAATGCAGATTTGAGACGGTTGAAGGCTTCTTGAGCTTCAGGAGGCCAGGATTTGGGATTAGTGTTTTTCTTAGTTAGAGCCACCAGGGGAGCCACAAGCGTAGAGAAGTGTGGGATACATTGTCTACAATAATTGGCGAATCCCAAAAAACGTTGAATGGCCCGAATGCCCACCGGTTGTGGTCACTGTAACATTGCGGAGAGTTTTGAAGGATCCATCCGGAGACCCTTATCAGAGACGTACCCTAAGAAGGGTAAGCTGGTACATTCAAAGAGACACTTCTCCGGTTTGGCAAAAAGCTGATGGGTGCGGAGTCGCCTGAGGACCTGGCGGACGTGGTGGCGATGAGTTTCAAGATCAGGAGAAAAAAATAGAATATCGTCCAAGTAAACACAGATGTAGAGTAGGTCCCGGAAGATCTCGTTGACAAAGTTCTGAAACACAGCAGGAACGTTGCAGAGACCGAATGTCATAACAAGATACTCGAGTGGCCATCCCGCATATTAAACGCCGTTTTCCACTCATCGCCTTCTCGAATGCGAATTAAGTTATAAGCACCGCGTAGATCCAGCTTGGAAAAGATTTTCATGCCACGCAGGCGGTCGAAAAGTCCTGAGATCAAGGGCAGAGGGTAGCGTTTTTTTTACCGTAATTTTATTTAAGCCGTGATAGTCGATGCAGGGCCGGAGAGACCTGTCTTTTTTCTCCACGAAAAAGAAGCCGGCTCCTGCTGGAGACGAGAACTTACGAATGAAGCCTTTACGGAGGTTCTCAAAAATATACTGTGACATAGCCTTAGTCTCCGGGACGGTGAGGGGATAGACCTGGGAGGAGTAAAGCCAGGTTGTAGATCTATGGGACAATCATAAGGCCGGTGTGGAGGAAGAGTTTCGGCCTGTCTTTCCGAAAAGACATCGGCAAAGTTCCAGTATGGCATAGGTAGGCCTGCTGGAAGCTTGGTAGATTTCAGGCAACGCGAGAGACAAGCGGAACCCCAACGCATGACTTCACCTGTGCTCCAGTCTAGGTCGGGGTATGGTCTTGAAACCACGGGAGGCCCAGAAGGATTTTAGACGAGGATCGAGGCAGGATGAGAAGTTGCAAAGTCTCCTTGTGAAGAGCCCCAATCTGCAAGGTGAGGGGAGCAGTGTGGAAGCAGATAGCGTCCTTAAGGCATTCGCCACTGATCGACGTGACGAACATAGGCTTCTGCAACGGAGTCACTGGGAGACGAAACCTGGTCACAAGTTCGTGGCTTATGAAATTTCCTGCAGATCCTGAATCAATAAAGGCGGTGGCCTGAAAGGTGCTGTCCGGAGAAACACCAACACATATGGGCATGGTCAGATGGGGAGAGGCCGCTCTGACACCTAGAATTGCCTCTCCTACGAGCCCTAGGTCCGGAAGTTTCCCGGGCACACCGGACAGTCCCCAAAAAGTGGCCAGAACCGCCACAATAGAAACACAGCTGCTTCTCACGATGCTGTGAACGTTCCTCCTGGGACAGGTGGGCTCTCTCAACCTGCATAGGTTCTTCTTCGGGAACCATCGGAGGAGGAAGAGGTGGTCGCTGTAAAGTGGGAGCCAATCGGGGTAGACGGCGTGGACGGCCGACCTCCCGTTGAAGGCAGAGCTCTTGTTGCCTTTCGGCGAACCGAATCTCAATTCAGGTGGCTAAGTGGATTAAGTCATCCAGAGCAGCTGGTACATCCCGAGTAGAGATGGGCGAATTTCTCAAAATTCGGTTCGCTCACTTCGCCGAATTTCCCGACAAAAAATAACTTCGTTCCGAATTACTTCGGGATGAATCACGTTAAAAAACAGCTATTTCCAGGCTGCACAGAGCCTGCAGGGTGCTGTAGAACGTTGTGCCATGCTTAAATATGCAGAGGGAGCTTGGTTTGGTCTTCATACAATGTTGTGTTTTAGTATTACACGCACATGACTGCTGCCGCTATTAGAATCACTTCACTTTAAAATTCCCTGGGCACTTAAGAGGGCAAAACTGAAGCGGGAATGTTGCCTGATAAAGTCATGCCAGTAAAAGCTGGAAAACAACAAGCTGAGAGCTTAGGTGGCAACATTAGTGACAGAGTGTGGAGTTGACGGCAGCAGCTACAGCAGCATGACGTCATACAGTGGCACAATGACATTCTGGAGGTGGCAAAACAGGAGTAGGCCACAGAGTGGCACAATGACACAGTGTGGAGGTCACAGCAGCAGCAGCATGAGGTCAGACAGTGGCACAATGACATTCTGGAGGTGGTAAAACAGGAGTAGGCCACAGAGTGGCACAATGACACAGTGTGGAGGTCACGGCGGCAGCAGCATGAGGTCAGACAGTGGCACAATGACATTCTGGAGGTGGCAAAAACAGGAGTAGGCCACAGAGTGGCACAAAGACAGAGAGTGGAGGTGACGGCGGCAGCAGCATGAGGTCAGACAGTCACACAATGACATTCTAGAGGTGGCAAAAACAGGAGTAGGCCACAGAGTGGCACAATGACACAGTGTGGAGGTCACGGCAGCAGCCACAGCAGCAGCATGAGGTCAGACAGTGGCACAATGACATTCTGGAGGTGGCAAAAACAGGAGTAGGCCACAGAGTGGCACAATGACACAGTGTGGAGGTCACAGCAGCAGCAGCATGAGGTCAGAAAGTGGCACAATGACATTCTGGAGGTGGCAAAAACAGGAGTAGGCCACAGAGTGGCACAATGACAGAGAGTGGAGGTGACGGCGGCAGCAGCATGAGGTCAGACAGTGGCACAATGACATTCTGGAGGTGTCAAATTCTGGAGTAGGCCACATAGTGGCACAATGACAGAGAGTGGAGGTGATGGCGGCAGGAGCAACAGCATGAGGTCAGAGAGTGGCACAATGACACAGTGTGGAGGGCACGGCAGCAGCCACAGCAGCAGCATGAGGTCAGACAGTGGCACAATGACAGAGTGTGGAGGTGGGTGGCAATACCAGTCCCTGGTAAAGATGGTTGGTGGCAGATGGAGAAACTGTCAGCAGATGTGTGGCATCAGGCGGGTGGCGGCATCAGAATAGTGGCTGAGGCAGGTAGTTTGAACCCAGACTCATTTCTCACAGTTTGGGTGAGGCGTCATGGCTGATGTAATCTGACGCCTAAGACATTGGTTTGTAGAAATCCTTGCCGATCCACGCCTGATTTATCTTGACAAAGGTCAGTCATTACACATTTCCGGTGGACAAGCGGGTTCTCCTTGTGGTAACGATGGCCCCCGCCGCACTGAAAACCAGCTCTGATGCCACACTACTGGCCGGGCAGGACAGCTTCTCCACTGCAAACTCGGCAAGTTGCGGCCACACATCCAGTTTGGCTGCCAGTAGTCCAGCGGATCTTCTAACTGGGGTGGCAGAGTGCTGTCCAAGTAGGCCACCACCTGTTGGTTCAGGGTCTGCTCCAGGTCCTGCTGCTGCTGCTGGCGACTGCCCTCCTCACTAGGTGGGTGAAGGAAGCTGCTCATCAGTGACTCCAGACTTTGGTTGCTGCTGATGGAGCTGGTACTTCTCCAACCCTCCCACCTTCCCCCAGCAGCCGCGGCAGTAGTACGTGAGCGCTGAAGAACCCCCCGGTCAGACCTGTCAGAGGAGGGACGATGCCGCACATAGGCAGCGGCCAACTGACTGCGAAGGATTTCCCTATAGTATTTGCGTTTGTCCTCCCTCTCAATAGCTGGGAAAAAGGCTCCCATTTTGGAACGGTGGCGAGGGTCCAATAGGGTGGAGAGCCAGAAGTCATCCGTCTGCCGGATGCTGACTATTCGGCTGTCACTAGCTAGGCAAATCAGCATGCTGCGGGCCATCTGCACAAGTGACTCCGAGGGGCTCCCTGCCTCCATCTCCACTGTATACTGCCACGGTGCTTGCGGGTCATCTGCCTCGTCTTCCTCATCTCCATCTACCTCCTCCAGCTGCTCCTGCTCCTCCTCTCTTGTCACCTGGGTAGAAAATCCACTAATTTCACCAGACAATGCTTCTGCTCCAGTGTCCTCCTCCTCCTCCTCCATTTCAGTCCCCACAGGACTCATGTGGCCGCGAGATGTAGTCGCCACGTCTCCAGTCCTCTGCCCAGACAGATTTTTCAGCATCTGTTCCAGGACATGAAGCAGTGGAATGACGTTATTCATCCCATAGTCCTGGCGACTGACAAATAACGTGGCCTCCTCGAATGGTCTCAACAAACAGCAGGTGTCACGCATGAGCTGCCACTGGCTGACGTCAAAGTTACACAGGGGAGTACTCCTGTATGGCCTTTCTCTGTTCATACAGTCGGTCCAACATGTGCAGGCTGGAATTCCAACGGGTGGAAACATCGCATATATCAGAGTGTGTTGGGGGAGGCCGTTCTGGCGCTGCAAACTCGAGGAGGGTGTTCCTGGCTTTGTAGGAATGGATTGAAGTGCATGCACAGTTTCCTGGCCATTTTCAGAATCTTCTGAAGATCGGTGGAAGACTTCAGGAACCTTTTCACAACCAGATTGAACACGTGCGCCATGCAGGGCGCATGGACCATCCCTCCTCGGTGCAGCACGGAAACCATGTTCCTCCCATTGTCCGTCACCATGGTTCCGATTTGCAGTTGGTGCGGAGAAAGCCACACTCGATTTCTTGCTGCATGACGCGGGCAGTTCCTCCCTGTGTGACTTGTTCGCCGAGGCAAGCCAGGTGTAGAAATGTGTGCCCACCGCTGTGCCCTACACATGTGGTGTGATGGAGCAATTTATTGTGGAGGCTGAGTTTGGTGGTGGTGGGGGAAAGGAGGAGGCGGACATTGGCGCAGGAGCCGCAGTTTGACACGTGGAGGAAGAAAGCGGCGTCCCCTGTCCAAGTTGTTGGTGTGCCTGGGCAGGAAGCACATTCACCCAGTGGGCCGTAAAGAACATGTACTGGCCCTGACCGTAGTTACAGCTCCAGACATGCACGCTGCCGTGCACCTTTGAACAAACCGATAAGCTCAAGCACTGGCCCACCTTCTGTTCTACATATTTTATAAAGGGTGCTGGTACTGCCTTTTTGGAAAATGAATTACGGCTTGGAACTCTCCATCTCGGCTCGGCACAAGCCATTAGTTCTCTGAATGGTGCAGAGTCCACCATTTGGAAAGGGAGGGACTGCAGTACCAAGAACTTGGACAGTAGCTCGGTCAGCTGCTGCACCTTAAGATGGTTTAACGCATACAGTTGTCTCTTTGCAATCGCCTCGCTGAACGACTGCTGGCACCATGAGTAGCAAAGGAGCAGGGCTTTCTGGACCGGGAGATGATGTCAAAGAAAAAACAGCTCCCTTCTGCAGAGGTGGTGGAGCCTTGACTGGCTGCAATGGCATGCGTGGCCACTGGGCCTGCCGCTGCTGTTGCTGCGGCGGCCGGATGGACCACCACAACTGAGCCACGTTTCTCCCAGGCCACCGGATGGTGACGCTGCATGTGTTGACACCGGGCCGTGGTGCCAGCGTTAGCTCTCTGGCCACGCTTCACTTTCTGCCCACAGATTCTACATATACCCATCTTCGGCTCCTCCGGTGTCTTAGCAAAGAACTGCCACTCCGCTAAGTATCGGATTTTACCGCCAACGCTCCGCACTGAGTGACTACTGCCGCCGCTGCCTCGCTGACCCCCTGTGCCGCTACTTTCTTGGACCTGCGAAGCGTGTTTTTTACCCCGGGGCCCGCTTGGCTCCCGACCTCACATGCTGCTACCTGCTGACTCACGGCCACACAAACCCACTTGCTGGCTGCGCCGCTGCCTGACGCGCAAGCTGACGCTCTTTCCCTGATGATGATGAAGCCCTTGCTCACCGGCTCCCAATTTGCGGTTGGCTACATCATCATTTTATTTGTGTTTCATCATCACTGCTGTCCTCATCACCGGTCTTGGTATGCAGAGGCTGACCCCTCACAACTTTGACCCCATGCCACTCTCCACATCTATACTTTGCCGCCTACTGCAAAAAAGCAGGGGAAAATTGGCCCATTTTTTTCGCTGCCAAGTAGTGCGGGACTGCCCTCTTCAAAATTGTTCATCCTCGCTATATAGTGGCGCTGAGCCCAGACCACATAGTAGATCTCTGGCTGGGGAACCGGATGGGCAGAGGCGGGTTGAGGAGGTGTGAGGGACGCTGACCGCTCCGGGCCATGCCAACTAAGGGTTGTGTTCTGACGTTCCCACCGATCTTAGCTGGGTTGTCAGATGTCATCTGGGAGGAAGTGGATGACCTAGTCAACCAATCAAAAAACCCTTGGGTTGCTAGTCAGCACCGGCTGCTAGATGACAGCGGCAGTTGTGGCCTCAACCGAATGACCCCTGCTGCGACGTCCGTTGCTGTGCTGTGACCTGGCCCTGGAATGTTTGTGCCTCTGCCACTCGCAGGGGAAGAGCCTGCCCTCTCTGTCGGGCATACTGGGTTTTTTCTAAAATGTACAGACACTGTTTGATGAAGATATCTGTATATGATAAATACACACCTGTATTTGACTCCAAATTTACTCACTAAGAACTTGGGTAACCCTTGGTATAAATTGTGCTCCACAAATGGGCAGGAAAAATTGACTTTTATGTGCCGTTTAAAAACTCCCGTGTATTTTTACTGAATATAAAAGCACAAACAGGCTTAATTAACCTTCGGGGTATGGTTATGCTACGAATTTCTTCTGTGGCGGTGAAAAACAAAGTTTCTTTTACTGAGTACAACTGCAGAACAACGCTTAAACCCCTGGATGTAATTGCGCAAGAATTGAGCAACCAAAAACTACGAGCTTTTAGCGTGTTACAATTGCGTGTTTTCTATGCTACACAACGAGAGAAAAAATTTTAATTAACCTTCGCTTCTGAATTATGCTACAGGAAAATGTATTTTTTTGGCGGTGAAAGATGGTTTATTTTAGTCACCACAGCAGCAAAACAACGCTGAATTAACCCGTGGATGTAAAATGCGCCAAACAATTGAGTAACGACAAACTACTAGCTTTGTAGCATGTTACAATGGCGTGTTTTCTACGCTACACAACAAGAGAAAAATTGTAAATTTAACCTTGCTTGTGAATTATGCTACAGGAAAAATTTATTTTTTTGGCGGTGAAAAAGACGGTTTATTTAGCACCACAGCAGAAAAACAACGCTTAATTAACCCCTGGATGTGAATTGCGCCAAACAATTGAGCAACCACAAACTTTGGCTTTGTGGCGTTTTTACAATGGCGTGTTTTTACGCTACAACAACAAGAGAAAAAATTGTAATTAACCTTTTGCTTGTGAAATTATGCTACAGGAAAACTGTATTTTTTGGCGGGAAAAAGACGATTTTATTTTAGTCACCAAAGCAGAAAAACAACGCTTAATTAACCCCCTGGATGTAAATTGCACCAAACAATTGAGCAACCACAAATTACGAGCGTTTGTAGCGTGTTACAATGGCGTGTTTTTTACGCTACACAACAATAGAAAAAATTTTAATTAACCTTGCTTGGGGAATTATGCTACAGGAAAATTTATTTTTTTGCGGTTTAAAGCGGTTTATTTTAGTCACCACAGCAGCAAAAACAACACTTAATTAACCCCTGGATGAAAATTGCGCCAAACAATTGAGTAACCACAAACTACGAGCTTTGTAGCGTGTTACAATGGCGTGTTTTCTACGCTACACAACAAGAGAAAAAATTGTAATTAACCTTCGCTTGTGAATTAGGCTACAGGAAAAAAATTTTTTTTGCTGGTGAAAGACGGTTTATTTTAGTCACCACAGCATAAAAACAACGCTTAATTAACCCCTGGATGTAAATTGCGCCAAACAATTGAGCAACCACAAACTACTAGCTTTGTAGCCTGTTACAATGGCGTGTTTTTTACGCTACTCAACAAGAGAAAAAATTTGTAATTAACCTCGCTTGTGAAATTAGGCTACAGGAAAAATGTATTTTTTGGCGGTAAAAAGACGGTTTCTTTTAGTCACCACAACAGCAGAACAACACTTAATTAACCCTGGATGTAAATTGCGCAAAAGAATTGAGCAGCCAAAATGAAGTGGTATTTTGTATTGTAAAAACGCTGTTTCTTTAAATGAATACAACAGGAACAGGCTTAGATCCCCCTTGGATATTCAATGTGCTGTTAGCAGATAACATTAAAATGTATATGCAGCTGCATTGGACGCACACTGGACTTCAGATCCAATACCCCACAAAATCAGAAATATAACGTTAAGAGAAGCAGTCTCTGAGACAAGCTGAGACACCCCCAAAAATCGCTGTATAAAAATCAGTTCTTCAGTAAGAGCTATTACAAGCAGCCACGGCAGCACCTTCCCTAGTCAGTACAGTGAGAGGAGTGTGAGCTCCCAGCGTCGCGCACGGACTTATATAGTGCGGTAACGTCACAGAATCCCGCCGGTCTCTGATTGGATTCATCTCTGCACATGTCATGCAGGCTATGCCCTTCTTCCTCCCAGAGTTCTTTGCCCCATGTAACGCCATGTGCTCGCAGCCATTTTATCAATCAGAAGCACACTTTGTTCACCCGAAGTCCCCCAAACTTCGACTTCGTTCAGAACCGAAGTTTTCCTGAAATTCTAAACGAATTCCACTTCGTTAGAATCAATTCGCCCATCTCTAATCCCGAGCGGCGAGCTCATCCTTGATTCGTCCAGAGAGACCTTGCCAGAAAGTTGCCACCAAAGCTTCGTTATTCCAGTCCAGCTCCGAAGCGAGAGTGCGAAACTGCACAGAATACTGACCGACCGTGGTGTCGCCCTGACGAAGCCGGAGCAGTGCTGCGGCAGCCGAAGAAATACGGCCTGGTTCCTCAAAGACTGTGCAGAACCCCCGGAGGAAGGTTTGGACATCGGCTCTCAAAGGATCCCCTCGATCCCATAGTCGCATGGCCCAAGCCAAGGCTTCTCCAGACAAGAGGCTGATTATGAAGGCCACCTTGGCACGCTCTGTAGGGAATTGATCCCCCATTATGTCGAGGGGGAAAGGGAGCAGGGGCGATGAACCCACGGTTTTTTTGGGGGGTCCCCTTAAGGGGCGTGGGGGAGTGGCAGATGCGGGGAGAGGGTAAAAAAGCCGGAGCGGTTTAGAAAAAGGGCCCCGGAAAGCAAGGGGGGGGCAGGTGGGGCCCAGCGGACCCGGTGGAGGAGTTTGGGCCCGCAAGGTTCTGCTTCAGGGGCCGCTAGTTGGTCATACTTTGGCTTGCGGGGCGACAGCCGTCGTGAACCCCGGAGGTGGGACAAAAGGTACCGTGGGGGGAAAACCCCTTTGGCCCAGTTGTATGTAATGCAGAGGGGTTCGCGGGGAGCACCGCAACGATGATTTTAAAAGCCCGGAGGGAGCGGGTCAAAGTAGCCCCCGGTGTTCACCGACCCCGCCGCAAAGCGGGAGGGACTTGCTGCGGCGTGAGGTTTACAGGTCGTTTAAAACGGGACGGATTTGGGTTGGGGCGGGGCCGAGGAAATGCGTGGTACAGAATCGAGCCCCGGAGGTGTCGGGGGACAGGCAGGTGGTCGGGCGGAAAGCAGGGGTTCGTGGTCAGAGACAGGCAGAAGGCCCGGGGCAGGCGGCAAGCGGGAAAGGGTCAGGAAACGTAAGCAGACTGGTGGTACACGGGAAGAAAAGAGGACTCTGAATACAGACAGGCACCCCAAAAACCCCACCCCAACGAACTGGCAGTGAGTGTGGGGGCGGCACAATTATGGGGGTCAGTGGCGGAAAGGGCCCAATTATGGCGCGCTACCCCTTTTAAAATCCGACAGTCGTCGCGCGCCCTAAGCAGGGGGTATGCGCGCGGGGTTTGGTTGAGCCGACGGGGGAAAAAGTAAGGAGGGGGGGACTGGTGATAGGGGGTTTTCCCGGGGCCAAAGGGCAGAAGGCAACGGCTGCGGGAAAGCGCGGCCCCCGCGCCGGCCCCGAAACGCGGGGGGACAGCCGCGGGGCGCCGCTGCCCCGGGGCCCCCAGGGACAGCCACTTCCAGTACGTATCATTTTTTTTACACTTAAAAAAATATTTTTGGGGGTTTTGTTCTGTCACATTAAATATCAACAAAATCATTTGTATACAATATACTGAAAATACAAATAAGTTTTTATGTTCTTCACTGGATGTTGGAAGCAACAAGGGAATTTCAAAAAAAAGAAAACAATTTTTTTTGTTAAAAAGCTTTTTTTGCAGAGGAAAAAAAATATAAGAATTTTAATTGAGGGTTTTTTAAAATTGCAACTTTAAAGAACAAAGGGGGGTGGCATGCCCCATTGGGCTGCATATGTTTTTGGTGTTTTTTGCAAAAAAAACCTTTTTTGGGGAAGCCCTATTCTCTATGTAAATGGACTGTCGAACACCAAAACTAGGTGCATTTTTCTCCAGGTACCAAACTTTTGAATGCACCTAAAGTAGGCGCATCAAACATGTAGAAAAATATATGCTTGTCCCTTTTTCTTTTGCAATATATCAAAATTTGGGGACACATAAAATTTTTGCTATACAAGGTATACCCCCCAATGCCAGATTTTTGACGGGGTTCATTAATTCAGGGGCCTTTTTACAATGGGTTATGTCCCTTTAAAACTGGCATGGGGGGCCTCTTTTCTGACTTTTGTCGCCTATGTGAACATAGCTTGAACAAAAACCCAAAATTTTCCCAACCCTCTATTCGCGGCTGCTAAGTTAATCACTGTAAAAATAACTGAATGCAAAATATAAAACCCCAGTATTTTTTCCCCAAAAGGGGAATTTTTCCCCAGACAAAATTGGGACCTCCCCAATCCCCTTTGTTTTGAATTTCCCATTTGTTTTCATTATCTCTACAGTTGTATTATGCAGAGAAAGGGCTCCTTTTTTAAATAAAGCTTGTAACAAGGAAGGAAATTTCTAAAAATGGGGGCCTTTGGGCCCACTCGAGGAGATGGGGGGGGTAAAGGTTTTTTAATTTTGGGAAAAGGATAAGAGGTTTACAGGTGAAGGCACCCTAATTAGCCTCATGCATTTCGGGGTTTCAGTTTTGAAAGGGGCAGTGTAACAATCAGCATTTGTTTTATTCATTAAGTCTACTCATTCAGTCTACTCAGTCTGAAGAAAACTTTAAAAAAAAAAATCTTTAAACTGTGTTGAACATCAACCATTTAAAAAACCCTTTTTTTTAAATCAAAAAATTTTTCCCCTTTACACGGGAAATTAAAACGGTTTTTATTTCATTTTTGCTATTTTTTTTTAGATGATCACATGGAAAAAACTTTTGGGAAACACTTCCTTTTTAAAGGGAAAAAAAAAACCCAAAGGGACCCACTGACAAAAACTTGAAACTGACAAAGTAAAAAATAAATTTAAGTTTATGAAAATCAACTTTTGAAAATCAGCCCTTGGCTTTTGAATTGGGGTTCAACCAAAAAAATTTAAAAAGGGCAAAAATAAAAAATTATCTGAACAAAAAAACAATGGAACGATTTCTGTTGCTTTCACATGATGCAGTTTTGTTGCAATTTTTTACTTGCGCCACTGCACGGCAATGAAACTGCTTTTACTACCAGCAAGCTTCTTACAGTTATCTAAATTGTTTGGAAAGTGTAACAAGTAAATAATCAATTTATTTTGTTTATAATCCACAAGACTTTAAATACTATAATTGATTATTCGCTTGAAAGACCTTTCCAAACAATTTAAATAACTGAAAGGAGCTTGCTGATAATAAGGACAGTTTTATTGCTGTGCAGTACTGCAAGTAAACAACTGCACCAAAATGCACCATGTGAAAGCACCCTTACTTTCAATCAGACTTCTGCATCTGTCAACAGGAAGAGTGCCTTCTTTAGGCTCCAAGTTTCAGCTGGTTCCCAAAAAAAAAATTTTTTTTAATAGTTAGATTTGAATCATAGAAAAACCCCTTCAGAATTCAAAATAGTTTAAAGCTCTGCTTTTGGCCATTCTTGGGTGTTGGTTCATTATTCTTAGTATCAGACTGGAGTGCCTGAGGCTCACCAGTGAAGTTGACTTTTGGGGCAAACCAGTGGAGTTTACTGCCAAGTCCCCTGGTGGAGCTCATTCTTGGGGCCCAACAGTGAAATTTACTTTTGAGGCATACTTTTAAAGTTGATTCCTCAGGACCACCAGTGAAGATGATTTTTGGGACCCAACAGTAGATTTGATTCTTCGGGCCCACCAGTGGGGTTTATTTTTGGGACCCTCCCAAAATTTTTTGTACAAGATGCACTTTACTGCAAATCTACCTTTTTTACCTGAAAAAACGTTCCCGCCCACCAAAACCTAGTGGCCTACCAATTTTGTTTTTCCCCAATCCCCTTGGACAGTCTGAACTTGGGGTTTTTGTGGAAGGGCCCATAAAATTTGGATGGGGAATCGATTCTAACGAAGTGGGGAAATTTGTTTTTTGAATTTCAGGGAAAAAAAATTCGGTTCGGAACCCAAGTGAAAAATTGGGGTACTTCGGATGGGGAACGAAGGTGCTTTTTTGTTTGATAAAAAGGGTGCGGGGCCATGGCGTACATGGGGGAAAGCCTTGGGAGGAAGAAGGGCATAGCCTGCATGAATGTGCAGAGGTGAAACCAACCCGAGACCGGGGGGGAAATTTTTGTGCGTCACCCCATATATAAGTCCCGGGGTCGACGCCCGGGGGCTCAACTCCTCTCCTTTTGATTCCAAAACAGGGAAAAGGGGCCCGCCACGGCTGATAGCTCTTACTGAAGAATTGATTTTTATATAGCGATTTCTGTGGGGTGTCCAGCTTGGGCTCAGGGGACTGTTTCTTAATGTTCTATTTCTTTAATTTTTTTGGGGTTTTTGGATCTGGGAAAACCCGTGTGCGTCCACTGCAGGCTTTCATTTCATTCAATTTCCCAAATGGGGTCTAAGGGCCCAATTTTCCCGTTGGGTTTTATTTAAAGAAACAGGGGGGGTTTTTTCAATACAAATACCATTCATTTTTGGCCGGGTCAATTCTATTGCGCAAAATTTTCATCCAGGGGTTTAAATTTAAACGTTGTTTTGCTGGTGTGCTGACCCCAAGAAAAACCTCTTTTTCATCGCCAAAATTTTTAAAATTTTTCCTGTAGCCTAATTCACAAGCAAAGGTTTAATTTCAAAATGTATTTTTGTTGTGTGGCGGTAGAAAAAACGCAAAATTTTAACACGCTACAAAGCTTTCTTTTTTTTGGGGGCTCAAATTTTTTTTAGCCAATTTTCATCCAGGGGGTTTAATTTAAACGGTTGTTTTGCGGTGTGCTTTTACCCCCAAAAAAACCGTCCCTTTTTTAACGCCAAAAATTTTTTAAATTTTTCCCGTAGCCTAATTCACAAGCAAAGGTTAATTAAAACTGGAAACTCTTGTTGGTTTTGGCGTAGGGGGAAAACCCCAAAATTTTAACACGCTACAAAGCTACTAGTTTGTGCGGCCCCAAATTTTTTGGCCAATTTACAAACCCGGGGTTTAAATTAAACTTGTTTTTCTGGTGTGTGACAAAAAAAAACCGTCTTTTTTAACGCCAAAAAAATATATATTTTTTCATGTAGCCTAATTTTACCCAAACAAAAGGTTTAAATTTAAAATGTATCTCTTGTTGTGGGGTAGAAAAAAACGAAATTTTTAACACCCCTACAAAGTACTGGGTTAAGGGGGCTCAATTCTTTGGCGCAAATTTTAAACAGGGGTTAATTAAGCGTTGTTTTGCTGGGGGTGTGACAAAAAAAAACCGTCTTTTTTTAACGCCAAAATATATAAATTTTTCATGTAGCCTAATTTACAAAACCAAAAATTTTAAATTAAAAACTGTATCTCTTGTTGTGTGGGAGAAAAAACTCAAATTTTTTTCACGTACAAAGCTACTAGTTTTTGGGCTCAATTTTTTTGGCACAATTTACTTTCCCGGGGTTAATTAAGGTTTTTTTGGGGTTTGCTGACCCCAAAAAACCCTCTTTTTCAACGCCAAAATATATAAAATTTTTTCCCGTAGCCTAAATTTACAACAAAGGTTAATTTTAACTGTATTCCTTTTTTGTGTGGGGTAGAAAAACACCCCAATTGTAAAAAAGCGAACCCAAAACAAATAGTTTGGGGCGGGGTTTAATTTTTTTGGCGCATTTTTCATCCCGGGGTTTAAATTTAAACGTTGTTTTGCTGGTGTGCTGACAAAAAAAAACCCTCTTTTTCAACGCCCAAAAAATATACATTTTTCATGTGCCTAATTCCCAAGCAAAAGGGTTAAATTAAAACTGGATCTCTTTTTTGGTGGGGTAGAAAACACGCAATTGTAACACGCTACCCAAAACTACTGTTTATGCGGCTAATTTTTTTGGCGGGAATTTAACCCGGGGGTTTAAATTTAAACGTTGTTTTGTGGTGTGCGAAAAAAAAAAAAAAAAAAAACCCCCTCTTTTTCAAAAGCCAAAATTTTAAATTTTTTTTTGTTGCCTAATTCACAAGGTTTGTGTTTAGCGATTGCGTTGGGGTATCGAGTTTGAGCGTAGTCGATAGTCGGCCGTATGATAAGGTTTGTCGATTGTGGCATTGATTTTGAGTAGTTGGGTTTAGCGATTTTTATCGACAAAAAAAAAAAAAATTGAAATCGGGAAGGTTTTTATGGTGATCGAAAAAAAAAAAAAAAAAATTTTAAAATTTATGCGATAATTAAGGTTAAAAACTGAGCATCATCTATTAAGATCGCGCCCCTTTTTTGGCGCTTCCGTAATTTTGGCGGCCCGCAAAAAAAGATTACAGAAAGTGCAGGGTGAGATGTGTGTGCGGCGTCATGCTGGGATGTGTTTTGGTTTTGGGTTTGGGTGGAAAAACCATGACCCCGTTTTACAAAGAAACGTTTTGTTTTAGCCTTTTGGTCCCCTCGCATCTTTTAGGGTTGGGCCTCGTTCTGCCCGTGGCCAAAAAAACTCAGCGGGAAATTTTGGCTTTTTCTGCACAGAGAAAACCCCTATATTAGCTGTGTTCCTTCCAATTTAGTTTGATTAGGGATTTGCATTTTATGTGTTTGCTAGAT